>BBSZ01006292.1:0-12591 GCA_000981365.1 Subanguina moxae | reverse complement strand
GGGGGGGGGGCCGTTATATCGGGGGGCCGTTATATCGAGAGTTTACTGTATTCGCGTTTTTTACTAAGGCGCGAAGATTTTTTATCTTCGGGCGAATATTCGCGCGAATATTCGAGTTGTCCGACCCTATTTAACGACATTTCAAAAATGTGGGCGAGAAGCTTGTACTACAGATCGTGGGCTAAAGGATATATTGTCAAAACACCGTGGTTTTTTGATTTTCAGCCGTGCGATAGCGCTCTTTATTAATTCCTGCGCTGTTTTCAACCTTTTCACTGAGAACTTTTTAGCCGATTGAAGCTTGCAAGGAAAACAAAATATTAGCTGCAACAATGTGCGATGATTCGACAAAGGTTAGCCAGCATTTTTAGCGCAATTTGTATCTTCTTTTAGCCGTGGAAGATCGGCGACAAGTGTATGGCTCTCTTTGAGGGGGATGGACAATATTACCCAGCTCAAATTGCTAAATACGTCGATGCAACCACTTATCAGGTTGTCTACACTGAGTATGGTGATTATGCATCTGTTAAGTCCAGCGGCTTGCTGAGGTTACTTTCTTCAAACTTCCTATAGCTTTTGTTACATCTCACTTCAGGGAGAGTGATGTTGTGCCTGTTAAAGCTGCTACGGAGCTTCAGACTAATAATGATAATGTTGGTTGCATTTGTCTTTTGTAATTATAAATCTCGTCCTAGGTGACTGCTGAGTCGGAAAAGCTTGAGGATTTGGCTGATAAATCGTTGTCAAAATGTAAGTAAGTTCCATAGCCTTAAAGCGTACGACTTGCTACCATACCTTATTTACTCTAGTTATAACCCACTTTAAATTCAAAAATTGTGTTTATATTTTGTTGATATCTCCTCAAAATTTTTAAAACCAAAATGAATTTAAACTTCTTTAGTATTGTTTTAATATGTAACATGTTCAGGTTAATAAGAAAACAATCCTACAAACATGATTTTGGAATTTAGAAGTGGGCTATGATTAGAGTCAACCCGGTACTCGTTTTTCAGTGAGATTAACCCCAAGCACGATGAGCATGACAACGAAAAATATTTGGAAATTGCAAACCTTATTTTGGTAAGAGGTTTTCGGTGCAGGTTTTTGTGCTTTGATTTCTATTTTATTTAGACCGGATCGTGCGAAACTTGTAACAATTCCGACATTGTGGATGACTCTGCTGTGAGTTCTAGTGCATTCTTTTTTAGTCTCACTTTTATGTTTCGTTTCTTTCAAGATCGACCCCCTTGAACGTCGCGAGCACTCGCTGAATGATATGGCCGTGAAAATTGAGGTGATCTAGGAAGTTTTTTGAATTTTTTTGTACGCTTTTTTTTTAGGCTTCTGATGCCGATCAAAAAATCAATGAGTCACAGCATGTTAAAGAAGAGAACGAGCCGTTAGAAAACAAGAAGTCTGGCGAAGTTGCATTTATTCGCGTACGAATTTAATCGGCGTTCTTTTAACCATTGGAATCTATCTTAGAATCCTAGCGCCTCTGGGTACAACATTCTAGCAGTTCCAGTCATTCCGGATGGAGGTCAGGATGAAAAAACCGTGTTCTCTCTGTTGCTCCAGTCGTACTATAATTCAGGTATGCTGTGTCATTTGATTTTATGGATTCATATGCACAACGTATCTTTTTAGGATATTATGCCGGATACCATCAAGCGGTTATGCATGGCAAAGAACAGGCTGCCAATAAAACGGAGAAGGATTAAGAAAACTATTTGCTTCTTAAGAATCTCGTTGTACAAATTTTTTGTTCCTTTAGTTTGATGTTCCATGTCGTGCGGGCAAATTTGTTATCGAAATAAATTGTTACGGCTTATTTCGTGTGCTCGTTTTATTAGACGACATTTTCGTAGGTGAATATCGGTCTGCAATGCTGGCAATTTACTTAAGGACCGGCTTCTTCAACAGGGCTTAAGCAAGCATCTATTCGAGTTTAAACAGAAAAACAAAATGTTTTATTAAAGTAATTTACTTTTACATGCTTAAAGTAATCAAAAATGAGGCAGAACAGGCAATTAATATTAGTCAATTAGGGCTGGGGTGAAGAGCTGGATGGTGGGGGTGCGCCATATCCTCCCATTTGAAACTAAAATCCAAATGGTTTGTGATAAAAACAAATGTTTGCCATGCAAAACCAACTAGTTGAGGATTGTAGCCGGAAGTCAGGTCGAAGCTTCCAAAGTGTGCGTCCTGAGCCCCTTGGATCATGGAGGAATACATGGGATTGAGCATGGAAGAAGCGGCTGCAGCTGCCACTGCTGGAGCTCCTCCCAATATGCCGTATTGACTGGCTGAAAATTGCAAAGGTAATTGATAAAAGTTTTTTGAAAATTAAATTCTTAAGAATCTTGCTTGGATTCATCTCACAGGTAAGATTGTGCGCACATCTCTAACTCTCAAGCCCCCTTCGCTCCCTTACGGGGCGACGCAAGCTTGAGGCCTTGGAGTTGAGATGCGCACACAAGCATACCTGACTCACTCTGCTCACTCGAGAAACAGTCCTGGATGCATAAAAATGCTTCTGGATGCATCCTTGTAATGGAAACCATGTTCAAGATCTTTTCCTACAGAGTGGCCCCTTACTGTCCCTTCCCTTCCCTATACAGCTGTTAATCCCAATAAAATTTGGAAATTTCAAAAAAAATTCTCAAAAAATCAACAGGGGAATTGAAGCAAAAAACCTGCGGATTGTCGTATAGGGCCCCGTCGTATAGCGATTAGCTGCAGCGACTTGTATTGTACGCAGACATTAGCTGTGGCGACTGGCGACTCATTGTACGCACCAAATCGCTACAGCCAATCGCCAGTCACCGGTCGCCGTCGCCTCATTGTACGCGAAGCTATATTCTCCCATTTCTTGAACGTTTTTAAAGAGCTACATTTTTGAAGGGACAAATAAGGGGCCAGTTTGTGAAAAGTGCCCTTACTTGCCCCTTCCGCTCCCCTATACAGCAGGCCTGTGTTGGCCTCCGGAGGGGAGGATTTTTTCCTCCACCTCCGGCCGGAGGCGGAGGTGAAGGAAAAAATTTTTGAGGCTGGAGGCGGAGGAAAAAAAATTTTAAACTAGAGACTGGTCCAGGTTGGTCCAGATTCCTACCTCCTGCGGAGGATTCCTCCGGAGGGGAGGATTTTTTCCTCCCCTCCGCCTCCGCCCCGGAGGACGGAGGTGGAGGCGGAGGAGAAAATTTTTGAAGCCGGAGGTCGGAGGTGGAGGTGGAGGATAATTTTTTTCAAAATACAGGCCTGCTATACAGCCCTTCATCCCTTTATAACTGGTCCAAAAATGCTTCTTATATGGTCAATATACCTAGAATGCTCAAGTACTGGACGGGAGGTGGTAGATGTTGGTTTTTTATGACGCTGTAGAAACTGAAAATTCCTGTTGCTGAGTGTCATATATAGAGTTATCAAAAATTTCGGGTGCCTTACAACCTTAGTCAAGTATACCATCTTGTGGCGGATAGCCTCCTTTTTCATATAATTTTTCTGGGTTTTCCATATTTTGCAATGAACTTTTATTTCTACTTATAAAACAGTTATAGAGCTTCTCTCCGACACTTTCTACTTTCCAAATTTGACCGTGGCTCAAGTACTGCAGAATGTATTTGGAACATCAATGCTCTTTAGGAAAATGGATTTGTGACTGTTAAGACTGCTCAGAGATGGTTTGAAAGACTCAATGTGGAGGAGGAGATGACTTTGGTTTGGCTGACGCACCACGCGCTGGATGAGAGCATCAGTTGGAAGCTCTTATACAGGCAGAGAAGAGGCTGAGAAATGTTTCAAACCATCCCTGAGCATTCTTAACTCCCATAAATTCATTTCCATAAACAGCATTGTGAAACAAATATACGACAAAACTTATCCGACAACCTAGTAATAGTGCTATCTCTGCAATTGACCATAAAAAAGTTTACCATGAGCTGCTTTTTTGGCAGCATACATGTTGGCCTCTTCCTGGGCCTTGGCTATGTTCTTTTTGTAGCGAATCCGTTTGTTGCCGAACCAGTTGGACACTTGGGAGACGGTGATTTGACATTGTCTGGCTAGGTCCTCTTTCACTTCTTCACTTGGATAGGGGTTGCTCAGATGAGAGTAGAAGTACCTAACAAATGTTGAAAAATATTATAAAGGAAAATTTCCGAGCTCAGAGAAATTTGCAGCATTTCCAATGCTCTACCTTCTTTTATCTTTATAGCCCTCCAGATGTACGTTAAATTGAGACTTGATTGTTTAAAAAAGCTTACTCATTGAGCACTTCTGTGGCCTGCTTGCTAAAGTTTCTTCGTTTTCTTCTAAAAAATTTTGTAATTTTCAATTGACATTCTTGTTTCCTTTAGTTTACCTAGCGTCAAGGAAACGGGACCTGAGCACCATCACATTCTCACAAGTGGACTGCTTTAGTTGTACTTGGATGCCTAAACTTTTTGTTGAGTAATCTTGGTATAACAAATTCAAAGAGTTTTTTTTTCCATAAGGGAGCATACTAAACGGTAAAATTTCGAGTCAAATATCCTGCTAGACCTATCTTGTAGAGCATGTTTGACTTCCAATCGACTCTCCCACCTAGGACGCTCTCACTTAAAACAGTTTCCCATTTAGGACACTCTCATACTTATAACACTCATACTTAGGACAGCTTCTGCCTGTCTTACAAAGTACACTCTCACTTAGGACAGCATTGAAACAGCCAGTCGAATTTTCATAAAGCGCTATTTGGAGCAACTTTGGAACAAACATCCCAATCAACTCTAGAAAAGAACCAAAATTCTGCTTTCAGATTTGGATTCCTGAGCTCTTTTTGTCTATTAAAAAAGACAATTAAGTGGACTCTAGAACAGACTGAGTGCTGTTCTAGAGTTGATTGGGGTGCCTGTTCTACACCTTAGCCCGCTATTCTCTAAAATTTTATATTGGAAAGCAGTTTAATCTTCTGACGTTATCTATTCGCAATATTCTCATCTCACGAATCGTAAAGCAACTTCGAAAGAGCCAACTTAATTTACCAGAAAATTTCTTTTGGATTATGGAGACCATGCGATCGATTTCCTGAAAGACAGTTATAAAAATAAATTCCTCTTAGTTAATAGAAAGCCCAACAGTTGAGGCAATGGGACGAGTTCGACCTAAAAAAGAAATTCTTAAGCAATTTATTTCAAGACCACTTTCGAAGCAAGACCTACTCTGTTCACGCAGCAGAGAAATGACATGTTGAGTGAACTCTTGACAAGCCTGAAACGTGTCAACTGCTCAAAAAAGGTTCAAAAATTGCTCTTCAAGACTCACATCCTCATATTTCTGCAGTTCAGTGTTGTAGGTGACTCTAATCTGAGACAGTTTTTGGCGATAATCAGCCTGATCACCACCACTGGCATCTGTTGGAGTGGGTATTCCTCGGTCTGGACCTACAAACAACACTAAACATTGGTTCGGCTTAAGGATAAAAATAGTAAGTTGACTGACCAGCAACACCTTCAGCTACCTAAACAACATGAGTAGACATTGTTTCGGCTGTATTAGAACTTGTAAAAGAGCAACTCAAGATACTACTGTACAGTCAAACCTCGATTTAACGGCCTCCCAATTTAACAGCCACCTCGATTTAACGATCCCCTAGGACTGGTTCCATGGGGGGGGGCGTTAAATCGAGGTTTGTCTGTATACCAATCCCCGAGTATAACCAAGTAAGTCTGAGGATTGGGGTGTAAGGGTATATAACTGAATAGCTCTTTTGCGGGAGGGTATAACAGGATATAACCGAGTAGTGCCCAAATCGGTACTGCTGTATTATACCCCCCCCCCCAATCGTTTATATCTACACAAGTTTGGAGTTGAGATGCTTACACGCACATAAAATCACAAATAAATAAATCCAAATATTTTTACCAGCATATTGTCAAGCCGCATCAACTGGGGACAGTCCATTTGCTCCTCTGGCCCTTGACGTATGGACAGGGCTGCAATCACAAAACAAAGGTAAATGTGTGCGATACTTTGTGTTGCTTACATGTCCTATCTTTGATTTCACATAGCACGGCAAAAAGAGCTGAAATTTATGGTTTTATGTGTGCAAGGGTCATTGAAAATGAAAAAAAATGCTGATACTTGTATTTTGCATCCAAAAATTTGTTATTTGGTCATAGCCAGAGTAAGAAAGACCACAAATTTGAATGGACCACAGTTGGTTCATTATATCTACTGCCATCTCAACAGAAAGCCAGTTTTTTTTGGAAGTCGGAAATTTTCATATTTTGGCTAGGGATACCAAGGTAGAAGACCCTTTGTAAATAATATTTTCAGAGCCCAGATACTACAGATACAGATACTACACCTAGGCATACAACTAAGTCTTGGGCTTAGGTTAGGCCAGCGTAGGTTAGCCGAGACTTAGCATATACCATGTTATACCTAGGTTTAGTGGTACACAGACAACCTACGCTGGCGGCCAACGGCTGGCCTATGATAAGGCTAAGGCTTAGTTGTATGCCTCAGTATAGTTCATTAAATCATCAATTTTCGACTTCCCCAAAAACCATCGCTTCTTCAGTAGGGCCTACTATAGTATATATGTTTATATTGGATAAGCGAATAAAAAAAGATTGAAAAAATACCTTTCAAGCGGTTCTAAGGACTATTTTACACGTTTCAGTCGTTAAAATGCATAAAAGTAGCTTGAATGCGATTTTGGGTGGTCGCTTGATTGTGTACTTTAGGCAAAATTTCTTCGCTTAGATTAATAAATGGTAAATTTTTTCTTCAATAAGCCAGAATTCATGCCTTGAACTCAGAACTCAGGTATATGACTCCCAAGTATAGTTTTGATATATGCCTACCATCTTTCATCCGATGGCACTGTAACTGGAGCTTCTTGTTGGGAGTAGTCTCATCCAGAGACTCTTTAGAGATGGCATTTAATTGGTGGAGGAGATCGTCGAAGTTGTTGCAGGGCGAGTGCATGATGTCAGTGGACATGTTGGGGGGAATAGCCTCACAGACTTTGTAGACCATTGGAGGATGGCCACTCAGTTGGTTGGCAAGCTAATTGCTTCTTCTAGGATTCTGTCAGCACACCTAAAAGTCTATTGTCAACCAATACTTTTTTCATAGAAATGTGTGAAGGACTGGCATCCAATGTAGAGACAATTGAATTGGCCAAACAAAGAAAAATATCAAACAACTATCGATTATGGTCTGCTAGATTAAGACTGTTTAGTGAACATTAACCACAAAAGGCTTCAATCAAACTAATTTTGCTGTTGAGAAAAGTGTTCGAATTAGGGCCTGGTCAAACAACTCAAGAAACTGAACAAAATCGCGACTCTACTGGATTATACCACCTTCACCAGTTCTTATGCTAGTTCGGAGACTTGGAGTTAGAATGCGCACCCAAGCATACCTGGGAGATAAGTCATTCGAGAAAAAGCTCTGGGTGCTTGATAATAACATGCATTCTTCATGCGGTAGGTCCCTGCAAGGGAAACCATGTTCAAGATCTTTTTTTTTTCAACAGAGTAGGCCCCTTTAGAAAATAGCTCCTTACTTGTCCTTTCCTTTTCCTAAACAGCCGTTCATCCCTTTCAAAATTGTCAAAAAATACTTCACCATTGTACTTAGAAAACAGTTACTTCTTGGGGACCGGGGGTATAGGGTAGTGTAGTGCCCAGTAGCATAGAGTAGTGCCAGATTTGCTTTCTGCATTTTTCAGACTGACTAAAGCTACGGCCACAATGTCGACTGCGTCTACAGCTTGTGGCTGCAGAGTGTGGCTTTCATTGTGACCATCCTACGCAGCCAAATCCACAGCCATAAGCTGCAGTCACCATTGTGACCGTAGTCTAACGACTCGTAGCTTTCTAACTTGAAAACTCGCAAGCCCGTAAAACTCAAAATATCATCCCATATTTTTGCAATTAATAATTTCTATGGCGAATACAGTTGATGGGTTTTATTAACGTGTACTTTTCAGAGTGATGAAACCCATCATCTATTTTTAAAACAAAATATTTATTTTGAATGCCCCGAGGCTATAATTCAGTAAGCTCAAGCATTTTATTCGCATACAAATTGAGAGATGACAAGTTCATTAATTTCATTTGCTGTTCTGTCCTTAGAACATTTTCTCAACCCTTTTAGTTGTTTCTGTAAGCATAGGGTGAACCAGAATATTAAGCCGATTTTAAACGGTCATGACAAAACCTTCAAGGTCAACAGAATCGAGGCGCCGATCTTATGAAAGATTGGCGTCGGGCGGAGGCACTAACCAAGCCCCGAAGTTTAGTTTAAGTGTCAAACGCGCTGGTAGCTTTTTCAATTTTTGGGTACGCTCCTGGGCCAGCCGCCTAGCCAAATTTGGGTTTCACAAAAAACAAAAACAAACATAAAAAAGTTAACTCTACTGGGTTATATCGCTCAAAATTTAGCAAAAGTTTCGGGCTGCCTTACGAACAACAACTTTCTCCATCTCACTTTAATTAAAGTAATTAGACAGTTGGTGCTAGTAAGCATCCAGCTAAAAAATGTCGAACTGACTCTCCTCAACAGACAAAAAGAAGGCAAAGTGTGAGCCTAAGCCAAAATTTAATGAGCCATGGCATTGGGACGGGGAGAGCAGTGTCTTGAGTGCCTTATTCTCAAATGAATACAGCAAAACAAAAGGAGCCAAAGAGAAGAGACGCTTTGTATCTTTTCCAAAAGGGCAGCAACTCAGAAATGCATTGGGCTGATTTCTATCTATGCTTTGTGTCTGTCTTACCTAATTCTCTGCTGCTCTTTTTGGGTGGTGCTTAGCCTACTGCTCCTACCTCTCAGTGGGGGAAGAGAGAAAGCAACCTTGTTATCGATGCCTTTCCTTCTCCTCTATAATCAATATTTTTGGTAGTAGAAGGCTCTTCTGTCGCTCAAATTGCCTCTCTTCACAACAACTGCCAAACAAAGGTCATTGAAAAGCATACTAGATTAACACTCTTCTAGTTTTTTATGTCAAAAGTGTAGCAAATCCAAAAACTGGCATCAAACCAAGAAACTTATAGAATAAATTGGTAAAATAATGGATTTGATGCTGCTGTATCATACACCCCCTCAATAGTTTATAACCTCCTGCCAGTGCTGGTTGATAAAAAATTTCAGTTTTGAGTACTTGTACACATCAGATTCTCATGACTTCCAAGGGCAAAAAGTGCCCCTATCTGCGTGTTTGTGGCACGTTTATGCTCGGATACGCCTCTAAGGTAAGTTAGGTGCGCGCAGTTCTAACTCCTAAGCTCCCTTCTCCCCTTCGAAGACGAGGGGGGCTCAGGGTTTGGAGTTGAACTGCACACACATAAGCAAATTTTTCATAGGATTTGAAAGTAGTCTAGAGTTGAAAACGATTAGGGATCTCAGCTTCCAGAGCAGCAGTATGATAACAATGATTTGCAGCTAATCTCAAGACACCAATTAGCAATGTGAATAACACTAGCAGTGGATTACTTGAGTGTACAATCATCTAAAGTTTTGGTTATAAAAAAAACTTGGCTAAAACAGAATGTCAAGAACATAATTTTGAATCAAGCATTCTTAGAGAAAATACGGTATAATAGAAAGATATGAAAATGAATGCTTTCTTCCTTCTTTTATCCCAACTACTTGCAAAAAGAAACTTTCGTTAAAGAGATTTATTCCAAATAAACAATAAAATGACATTTCACTTTTTGAGACTTTTCCACAACCTTGCAATATCTATTTACACCCTGGCCAAGCAGCAGTCGTTAGACAAATTTCAAATGGTTCAGAAAGAGCAGGTTTGTGTCATGCTTCCTATACATTTTATGCTCAAATGATCACCAAAGAAAGAAGCCCGGGTTGCCCAATTTTTAAATGCTCTCACATCTAAAATGTTGTGTGGAATGAATTTGAAGTTGTCTGAAAATCTCAACAAAAATCGCTCATTATGAACCATTTAAAGCTTATCTAATGACTTTTATCTAGCGAAAGCATAAATAGAACTACAACAAATGGAGTTATACCAATTCTATTAGTCGTTGTTCACAAAAAGACGACAAATAGCCAAAAACAACTAGAAGCATCAGTTAAGCTTCACAATAACGAGATGCTTTTTCTTTTTTTTTTGGTTTGCGAGAATCCATAAAAATTTTTTGCATGTCATTTGTTGACTTTCTTTCAAATCCACACTTTATATACAGATCCATTAATTCCTCGTCGTCGTTTGCTGTGGTTTTAATTATCACTTTTTTTTTAGTGCTGTCATCTTTTTTTATCCTCTTTTTATCTGCAAAAGCCAAAAAAAGCTCTATCAATTGCCGAGAAATATCAGCTTTTAGGAGATAATTTTCAAAATGAACCTTTGTCCAATAATATTCAGTTATGTTGTTATCTTCTTCGGTGTCATATAAAATAAATCCCTTCAATTCTTTAGTTATTCGATCATAGCACACAAAGGAGTATTTAGCTGAATATTCTTGTAATGTTTCCCGGTTAAGTTCGGGCATAAGTTCTTGAATGTCATCAGTTAACGATCTGGAATATCCTTCGTTTCTGAGTCCAAGTACAACATTTTTTTTTATTGTACATGGGTTCAGCTGCATGGTAGTTTTATTTGTTTTTTCCTTCTTTCTTTTTTTAGTATCAAGAATTACAAAGCCAAAATCTTCAAAGACTTTTCTTTCGTCAGCAAAAAGACTGCGTTCATTATTTAGTCGCACACGTATATCTTTTCTTATTTTGGATTTTCTACTGTTAAAAGTGAGTTTAGACAAATAAGATTTCAACACATCCTCTAGGTTTTTTAGGTACTTACTTGTACTTGTTTTTCCTCTTTTTATTTCTATAAGGTCAAAATCAGCTTTTTCGTTTTCATATAAGACCATGCCTACGAACGAAGAAACACTCTCATGATCTTGACAAACAATAAAATATCCATTGAAGTTTTTATTCTTTGGCAAGAGTTTTTCTTCATGTATTTTTTCCTTTGCTTCGACTCCATCAAACAAAAAAATGTTGTCACAAGCGCTTACATCTAATTTCCACACGTCAAATAGGAATATAAAGAGTAGTAGTAGGGTATTAGGTGAATAAATCATCTGAAAATTTAATTAAAAAATCAAAGAAAAACTTTGTTCACTGATATAACTTTATTGAAAACACTGACTTAAAGTCATAACGGCCCTGTCCTAGAATGGGTATCATTTTTTCTTTGGTTTCCTTGTTGTTTGAGACCCTTTTAAGCATTTCTAATACGCAAAAAACGATAGAAAAGCTATTTTTTGCCTCTCTTTGTCACAGAAAATCGGTTTTTTGGAAAGTCGACAATTTCCATATTTTGCATTGGGGGACCAAGGTAAGTAACGGCAGGTTTTTCACTTAGGCATAGATACTACACTTAGGTTTAGAGTATGCCAGCGTTAGCCGTGAACCGCTAAATCTAGGTAAACAGGGTGTGCGCTGAGTCTCAGCTAATCTACGCTGGCTTACCCTAAGCCTAAAGCTCTCCTTCTGCATCAATCATTGCCTGCCATCTCTCTGGCTTTCAGGTGATGTGTCTGAATGTAGGATTCCGGACAGGAATGGAACGAAGGTCAAAAGCCTTAACTCCAATGTCTACGAAGCCCAAAAACAATATACATCTCAACTCCAAACCCCGAGCCCTATAACCCTTGTAAAGGGGCTTGGAGTTTGGAGTTTCTAAGGAGAGATGCGCGCAGAGACTTATAATCCAGTAGAGTTATTGTTTTTTGAAAAGTGGGGTATAACTCAGTAGCGTCACAATCTCGTTATAAAGAGGTGAAAATAGTAACTGAGAGGGGAATAAGGGACATATTGAGAGGAGAAGGGAATAACAGGATATTACCTTTTGTAAAAACTATTGACCCGTTTTCTCTACTGCAGCTGGGCGAAAAATGGTTTTTAAGCACTTTTAGAAAACTTGAAATTTCGGGGACGGGTTGTAACTTATAACCAAGTAGTTCTGAGGATTCGGGGTGGTTATATCCTAATAGCGCCGATTCCACGTCAACAGGTCAAGTATTCACAGTTTGCAGGGAGAAATGTTTGATAATCTTGAACAAGTTATGAAGGTAATGAAGGGCTGTTTTGTCTCCAAAGAGACCTAAAGAGTGAACAATTAGTTCGTGACGGATTTTTAAAGCCTTATTTTTTTTATCGGCACACCCACACTGTGACAAAAATTATTCTAAAAAAAAGACATTCTATCAAAAATTCATTCTAACAAAAAGACATTCTATCAGAAATTCATTTTGACACAAATTGTTTTGAAATCAATTATTTTTATGAAAAATTGTTCTGAACTATACAGTTCTAAAAGTAACTGGTTTTGACTTGTTTTTTTATTGTCTCTATTCAAGAGTTTTAAGCCCCTGTTTGATTGTTTGAGAGTTTTTGAAGTTATTGTATCTTTTATACAATTGTTTAAGTTGCTTACAAAATTATAATTCCTAGTAGAAAGAAAAAGAAGGATGAAGCGAGAGCCAATTGGCTTTGTTCGACGGTAGCTTTTTTGCCTTTTATTTCCTGGATTTTTTAGAAGCACAAGCGTTTTTGTCTTAGGTGAAGTCTACTCAA
>BBSZ01006291.1:0-11796 GCA_000981365.1 Subanguina moxae | reverse complement strand
CTTTGCCTTCTCCTAAAATTATGCGTTAAAGCAAGAGAAAAAAGGAAAAGAAAGGAATACCTTGCTAACTAAAATTAACAGGAAATACATTCGGGACAGCTGCAAAGACGACTAAACTGCAGAAATATAATGTAAAACTGCGTTAAATATTTGTTGCAAGGCATTAGACATTTGAAAATATTTTGCGTAAAACAAAGTGACGTTATATCGAAAGTAATTTTATTACTCGGCGATGAACTGAAAGTGACGTAATATCGAGAGTTGACGTTATATCGAGGGTAAACTTTGTTGATTTTTCTCTGCCGGCCAACCAAATAAGGCCGAAGGTGACGTTATATCGAGAGTGACGTTATATCGGGGTGACGTTATATCGAGAGTTGACTGTATAACCATATATAAGAACTAGGTAGGACATAAAACTGCACGGCTTTGAGGTGGAACTTTTATGAGAAGTTTTTTTGAGCAGATGACCAAGAGCTATGACTAAAATTATTGCAAATTTGTTTTCTTATTATTTTTTTGTTGGGTCGAATAAAGAAAATGCCTAAAAAACAACACATAGAGGGCCAAGGCAAAAAATGGCCCAGATGATAGACTAGAGCCAGGCATTGTAACCATTTTGAAATTTCATGTTCAAATGTAAACCAACCTTTTTCTTGCCGGTTTATTATAGTCCTCAAGCATTTGTGAGTAGGACTCCCATTGCTCCATGCAAGTTAAACCAATGAGCTGTAAATAAATGTGCGAACTAAAAGTAACCTTTTTGATATAAAAGTTCAATTTAAATAGAAAAAAATAAAGTTAAACTTTTTTGGAGCTACTTCCATATACCCCATTTTTTAAAAATGTTCTTAAACACCCCATATCGACTCAAAATCACCTCAGAAGCTCAACAAAAGACATTCATTATATATATTATCTTTTCCTAGCAGCTAAAAGTGTTTAACATACATTTCATGACGACCACCTACTGCATTAAGAAGCCCCTACAAGTATTTGTTTGGTACTTGTGGGGTGCTTTTTCGAGTGATATGCCTCTAGGGTGTGTTGGGGATGTGCAGTTCAACTCGTAAGCCCTTAGCAGGGCTTACGAGTTAGAAATGCGCGCACCTAACTCACCTTAGAGGCGTATCCGAGCATAAACGTGCCACACACACACACACACACGCAGATAAGGGCACTCTCTAATAAAGGGCACCCTTTACGTTCGACTCGACTCGACAACCCTATTCACCTATGTTTAGTGGCCTACGGCTAGCCTAGGCTGGCCTACCTAAGCCTAGGGCTTAGTTGTATGCCTAAGTGTAACAATACCTGGATCGCTTACCTGGATCGCTTACCTTGGTGCCTTAAGGCAAGATATGGAAGCTTTCGACTTTCCAAAAAACCTACTTTATGTCACGAGAAAGTGTATGGCGTATCCAAGCATAAAGGTGCCACACACACAGGCATATGAAAGCACTTTTTGCCCTTGGAAGTCATGAGAATCTGATGTGTCCAAGTACTCAAAACTCGATTTTTTATCCACTAGCACTCAAAAACAATGTCTTTAATGAGTTTCTGAGGTGATTTTGAGTCTATATGGGGTGTTTAGGAACATTCAAAAAAAAATATGATAGGGGAGGGAGGAGTATATGCAAGTAGCGTCGCCTTTTTTTTTGAGTTTGACTAAAGCACACAATTTAGCACGAAAGTAGCACAGAAGCAAAATATCAAACAAAAGTGTTAGGTAAAGCTTTTATTGGCTGTACACCATAATTGAAGCGAAAATTTGTTACGCGGTCACTTTGTTACACCACAACAATTTGCATGTATTCATCTACAGTACTCATTTTTGAAAGGATTTTTTTATTCTGAGGTACCCCGGTAGGCAAAAAGAACTCAAGAATCCGAATCTGAAGAGAGAACTTCGAGAAGAGGCTTGCTTGCTGAGATATAATCATAGCCAGTCGCAAACTTGGTTTTCATCCTTTTTTCTCCTAGTTTTGACCATATCTCAGCAAGCAAGCCTCTTCTTGAAATTTTGTTTTCAGATTTGGATTCCTGAGGTCTTTTTGCCTACTAGGGTGACTCAGAATGAAAAAATCCTTTCAATAATGTGAGTACTGTAAATGAGTATATGAACTTCGATCTCGCAATTGGATACCTCCTGGGAGTCTGGAGTGCTTCAAGTCTATTTTTTCATTTTCTTTTTTCAAACAACACGTCTCTTCAGGATACGGCCGTATTACTGTAAGAAACGTTTAGATTGGCCTTTAGCAGTCAGCTTATAAATATAAATCCCAAGGCTTAGAAATTTTTTTGGAACCGTACGTCATAAGCCTGTTCTTCTTCACAGAAAAGCAGCACGCACTGGATAAAATGGCTCTTTTCGGCCAAATATATCTGAGCCAAATGGCTAAGATAGTTACCGCCCATCTCCTTAGATTTGTCATCAGAACTTCCAATTATTACCGCTCCGCTCAAAGAGCCAGAGCGGAATCAAAAATTATGAAATGCATAGCACTGCTCCTAAGTCAGGACTACTACTTCTTAATAGGGTTGGCCTTCCGCATCCCTCCCTTCCGCATATACCTCCCCTTGTGGCCAAAAAATGCCCAAACTCGCTCCCGTAATCCCTCCTGCCTTAAATCTTTTGCTGATATCCCTCCCGCTAACGATTTCACGGGAGGGAGGCCAATAACCCCCCAATTCAAAATCATGTTTTTGGCATTGTGTTTTTGACCTACATTTTGCACACAACTCTTAGGCAATTTACGACCCAAATTTTAGCTGAAACAATAAGCTACAATTTAAGTGATCACTCGCCCAAGACTTGTCTAGAAAAAGTTGGTCAAAAACACAATGCCAAAAACACGATTTTGAATTAGAGGGGTGTGGTTTTATTAGAGAGAATAAATTTAAATGTAGCTGAGATTCAGGGCTATATTTTTGAGTATGGTGTCAGTACCCAATTGTCGGTTGGTTGAGTCGTAAAAAATGGTTGTCCACCAATCGTCGTGACGAGAGAGAGGGGGGAGGATTAATAGAGGTTATACGGTATGATGTTTTCTGACATTTTTCTGGCTAATAATGAGTTCAATTTTAAAAAATATATAAAATTTGACTTTTACATTAGGAGACCATAACAAAATGGGCTCAGAAAAGCCCGTGCAATAGCCTTCAGGCTTGGGACATGCCCAGCATATGTTAGCCATATTCATTAATAAATTAGTGGGATAGCAGTGAGAAGCGTTTTGCATTGAAACATCGCTTACAGTGATGCGTAGCATAGATTACTTCTTCAATCACACCATTTTTATGCATTATAAACACTGGGAAAGAAGCAAAAGTTTGAAAGACAAGCGTAAAAAGACACTGTTAATAAACACACAACAAAAAAAGCAAAAAGCATTAGTACATATATCAACAGCACTAGAATTAGTGCAAGGAATCAACAAAAGTGCTTTCAAAAATGTTAGTCCATTAAAACGGCCGCAAAATCGTGGTTTAGGTGTCCTCCTCCACACTCACATTCCTTGGTGATAGCAGCACAATTGAGGAAGATGAAGCAGCAGAATTGGTTTCTCTAGCACTTGAAGGGATTGAACTTGCAGCCGAAGCAGAATTACTAGGAGTAGTGGTGGTGGAAGAAGAATTTTTGTTAGAACCTTGCGAACCAACTCTCAGGTGCTCAAACAGAGCAGGCAAGTCCTGCTTGACCACCTCAATCAAGGCCATTCTCGGGCTGATGTTCAGCCAGTCTACCTCATGCAATGGATCCTTCCTCTTGGCCAGTCTCTCCTGTCTTTTTCTTTTTAGGACAGGTTGTGGCTTCTCTTCCCCCATATCCACAACCTCATTGTTGATAGTGGAAGTGGAAGCTTGCTCAGCACTCAACAAACTCCTTCTCCTATAGAACCATATTGGTTGGGTGGTGTCCATCTGTCTTGCCTTATGTCGATACACCTTGGGATGTAAGTTTATATCAACTAAGCCATTCAAATCACTCTGCGACTCCACTATGGTAGCCAAATCATCGGTTCGAACGTGAACACGGGGTTTGTCAAAAAAGTGGAGCAGAGGTTGTGTGGATGAAGATAACGGCATAGGTAAATGACCGTCTGCTTCTCTCTCGTAAAATTGATTCCGTAAGTCGTATTGAGCAGCTAACTTAGAAAACATAGATGGCGAAGAAACTCCAAGATCATTTTTATTAACAGCCCCAACAGGTTTTATAGATAAAGGAAGCTTAGCAGAAGTTCTAGCAAAAGAAGCAAGCGAAAGCAAAAAAGGTGGATAGGTAAACTGAACAGCAGAAGCATGATAGAGACAACCACGCAAAGATTTCCATTTTCGCCTTACACTTGAGCGAAGAGATGGAGACGAATTCCTAGAACTTGGCAGAATGGGTATGTGTCTGATTATTGAAGGACAACTATGCACTCTGCGAGCACTGCGACTGGCTTCAGCTGCAACAAGAAATTAATGACAATAACTCAATGGCAAAACTAGTTGTCCACACAAGAGATAGAGATAACCAACCAATCTGACGGAGATCTGGCGACTGCAGCGGAAAAGAGAACCGGAAAGAGAGCACTGAAGGAGCAGGCGAGCGAAAGTTGTTGTAGAGCAGCTCCCGCTCTTGCACTGAAGGCGCTGTGGAGATTGAGCAATGAATAGAAAGATCAGGACCTAAAAAAAGTTTTTAATTACGCTCATTTATCCACTAGGTTTTGCGCAGTGAAACTAACTTTTCACTACTATAGCAGCATTTTTTTTTAACTGAGCTTTTTTCTTAAATTTAATTGTTTTAGGCATGCTAATACACTGCTTACAAAGAAAATTACAAAAAGTCAAGCAAAGCTTTTAAAATATTACAACAATTTTTTCTTTAAACCTATTAAGTTGTTCGGAAGGTTCGTTCCGTTGCTTTATTGGAATAAATTTTATTCAACGAAGCAGGCCAGTGACAACAATAACAACTGTGTTTGTTCATCCGGAAAGTATTTTCCTTCATATTCAATTGTTTTGGCCCATCGCTCAAAAAGCTTTGTAGTCGGTTGGCGCAAGATCAGAAGAATACGGCGGATGAGGCACAACGCCCCACCGAAGTCAATGGAGATGGTCTTTTGTGACCTTTAAAACATGTGGCTTGGCATTGTCATGCAGAAAAAGAATATGACGCCTATGTGGTCGCTTTTCCTTCAATGCTTTAACGCTTTTAATGGAACACGATTCAAAAGGATAAAAAAAACGGAACGAACTTTCCGAACAACCCAACATAAATGGGCTGAAAAAAGATTAGTAGATCCAAAACTCGAAAATGGTTTAATTGGTAATTTCTCAAAAGTGACCAAAATGTAGTTGACAAAATTCCAAATTAAAATCTTCACGAGTTAGAAAAAAGTTGTCGAAATTTTCCCGGACTCGTAAAAAATAAAATTTAAAACCGCCAAAACAATAAGCTTCATGTTAAAAATATTTTTAGTTTTCCCAGTAAAACGCCAGTTAGAGGTAGTTTTTTTTTTTCAAAAAATTTTTAATCGAATCTTCATATTTTATAAAATGCTTTTTCCGATTCAATTCTTGTATACAAAATATCTTCAGAAATTGAAATCTGAAAAGAGAATTGCGGAAAGTATCTTGGTTTCTAATATATGGTTTAAAGTTGGAAGGTCAGCAATAAAGAAATACCGTTGTCTCTATTTTGTATTATATCTCAGCAAGCAATTAATTCTTTGGATTTGTGTTTTTAGATTTAAATTCCCAAGAATATTTCGGGTGTGCATCAGAAAAAATATTTTATATAAAGTAAAAGATATAAGAAAGAGTCCTATTAAAAAATTGAAAACATTTTCAAAAAGCCTCTCTAAGTAGCCATTGTCCTGTTTTTCCCACCCGATTCCGTCCAAGAATTGCGTCCTTTAGCAGCACTTCTGGCTGTCCACTTTTCATACATTCTGCAATTCAAAAAATGTATTTAATCTACATCTAAATATATTTCCAAAAACCATACAACGACCGAGCACTATTTGAAGAATTCTCAATAGAAGGTGGCGGAAAAGACCTGGCTGAAATGATATCTGGCGTAGATTCTTTCCGAGCTATTGGCAGTTGGTTGAACGGGGTAGTGTCCACTAGAATGTCTTTCAGACTCCACGGCACAATCATTTCCCTTTCAGAGCGCAGTGAAATTTTCTCATCTGGATTTTCCATAGAGTAGAACTGACTGGCCACTTTTACCGGCGGCATTACCGAACGAGCGGACGGCGGATGATACGTCCTGAAAAATTAGATCTCTGTGAAAACAGACTTTAAAATCCAAATAAAAGACAACAAACTTGTTTTCTTGCGCAACTTGAATCACATACTCGATAAAGTCTTTGCCTTCACCCATTGCAAACCTTCGCTCCAACATCCTTCAAATTTCTAGCTTATTTTACAAGTCCTAATCACCCCTCTAACTCAATTTTAATGACTTCTACTAAAATTTGATATTGAAAAAGCAATTTATTTTATTGAAAAATGTCGAGTTGACGCTATTACATTATTGTAGATAGGCAGAAACTGAAGAGAAAACGCAAATTTTTTTGTTTTGGTCTCGTGAATATAGGACATTTGTGGGGAAGGTCTGAGGACCCATAAAACAACTTAATGATTAGGATAAACAAACAGCGAAAAAACCTTTTGCGGCGAAGAATTTGGAGTATGTCAGTTCCCTTGAACTTTCTACCGAAATAATGGATTTTCTGGATGTACTGAATTCCGACCAGATCAATGCACATAGTCGTTACCGCCAAGCCAACTCCCAAATACACCAACATCAGTACAATATACCTGGAAATTTTAGTTAAACCTATAAAAAATGGTTTTAAATACTCATGTCTGTCGGGCACTAAATCGCCAAACCCAATTGTGGTCAAAGATACAAAACCTGAAAATAGTACTTGCTAAAAAAGTTCAAAAAGTAGCATACAGTAATAAAAGGCATCCATATAAGTCCAGGACTCAAGCACGGCAAACAAAAACCCGCCTAAGGCAATGTAAAGCTGAAAAGTAATACGGTCAACACTCGATAAACAAACCCCCAATTATCAGATCCCCAAAGGCCGGTCCCGAATACGGTATAAGTAAATGGCGTAAAACTCATCCCAATAATCGAACTTCAGACTTAAATAATATTTGGACTTTTTAATGGGTATAACCCCCTTCAAGGGCGTAGGCGGCTTGAAAGCTTGGAGTTGAGGTGCGCGCAAAAGCATTCCTGAGACATAAATCATTCGAAAAAGCACTCTGGATGTATAAAAATGACATCCATACCAAAATTCTATATGCGGTAGGCTCCAGGAACCAAAACTATGCTCAATATCTTCCTTTTTTCGAATGGACTCTTAGTAAAAAGTGGCACCTTTATTTATTTCCTTTATTTCCCTTCCCAGCAAGACGTAATTGTAGCGAGTCATATGTCAGTCCAGGAGTAAGAAGACAGCGACAAGTTACCGGTCTTTTTTCCTGTATTCATAGCTTGATCTGTGTTTCGTTCCACATGGATTCGTACCAAGCTTACAGAAAAATTATATTGGAAATGCCACTATTGCTAGTTTTAAGTGCAAAGCCCCACGGAGAAAAACCGCCTGTCGTTTTTAAATTCCCAACAGATTTAAAAACACGTGATATTGTGACAAAAAAGACTCGCAGAAGTAATCGCAAAACATTACAAAATCGATTTATGCAAAAAGGATCAGGAATACTATTTAAAAGGCAATTTGACAAGTGTTGTGAGTTTACATGCAACTTACGAGTAAAATAGCGAAGACGAGTAAAACAGGCACTTCTGCTTTGCCCATATCGTCCTAAAGAGTGTAAGTACTAAAGTGTCGTTATTAATTCATCTAACAAAAAAAAATACCCATTCAGATATATTGTCCGTGTTAGAATGGGTCATCCCTACAGAATTCCTGCCTGAAGACATTTGATCTATCTCAGAAACTACTCCTTCTTAAAATCTACTATTAAATTTAAGCCATGCGCTTCAAAAATTACGTTTTCTAGACGACCACATCTTCAATCGATAGCGTACTAATTTGCTGCTTTCCTTGATTTTTTGATACAACCATATAGTACACTCTGAGAGAAACTTGCCCAGATCCCCGATTGTGATGATGCTGAAAATGAAGAACAAAAAACTTTTTAGTTTTATTATATATAACATACGCGAGCGGAGCGCCAAACAAGGCAAACACTATGCAAGCAATACGACCGTGGTTGGTGACTGGCACAATATTTCCTGTAAAATTTAAAACAAACAATTGCAGAGAGTACGGCTATTACAATATAGCCATACGGCGGTGTATGATCGTTGAGTAATGAAGCCACTTAGCTATGATATTGAAGTGTTTTATAGAAATACCTTTTTTAGGTTTAGATTATTTTTTCCTTTTAAGACATTCTGCGTACCATTCTGGTACGCAGAAAGATCTCAAGAATTCGAATTTTTACGCAGAATGTTTGTAAGAGTATTAGCCGCGTAGATAGCACATAAATTGGAAAGTCAAGGCTAAAAACCGTTAAAAACCGAGTTTGCTTCCTATTCCGGTCATATCTGAGAAATTAAGCCCCGCATAGAAACTCTCTTTAGAAATTCAGATTCACGAAAAGTGGCCCCTTACTTGGGAAGGGATTTTATTGCATTAGAAATTTATAAACAAGTTCAAAAACCACATATGATTGAATTATATCCCTGAGATGTGGATCAAAAAATCCTTACCATAGCCTATAGTAGCCATTGTGGTGGCAGCAAAGAATAGCGAGCTACTAGCCGTCCACAACTTGCCACCTTTTTCGGACCTGGTTTTAGAAGAGCGATGACGTTTGACTCGAGGATCCTGTGAAAACGGTTCTTTCTTTGTTAGGCGTACATCACCATATCTGAATTACATGATGTTATCTTTAAATGAAAAGCCTGAAAATTTTACTCACCTAACATATTGGTCTTTGTAAGCGCGATAAAGATTTTCGTTGAACAGCTGCAGATTGTGCCTAAAAAATGTCAGAAAATAAAAAAGATTCGACTGTACTAAAGTACATTTATATTGCCTTAGAGACAACAATATCAAAATTGGCAAATGATGTCAAAAATTGAGGTAAAAAATGGTCAGACCCAGCTATGGATTGAACTTTTTAGGGCGCTCTTATATCGAGAGTCGACTGTATTTTTTCATACTTGAGACATAAATCACTCGAAAGATGACTCTGGATGCGTAAAAACAATATGCAAACCAGAGGGAGGTGTACTTTAATAGCGCCAAAGAGTCTTATTAACAAGAAAAAAGCACATACCTAAGTCTAGCCTTCCACTCATCCCTAGTAAGTCGTTCCATTTCCTGTTCATGCCTTTCCCACACCAGTCGAGTTAACTCTTTTCGCATCTAAATCCAATAACAATTTATTCCCCAAAACAATAAAAAATTTACTGTATAAATCTGATGAACTCCTTTGACTTTCAACTGAAAACAAACCAATTTTCTTCTGACAAACTTGAGAAATCTAATTTAAAAAAAAATCTTACACGATCTTCGTGCGGCGATTCAAGACTAAAACCAATAAATATATCGTATTTACCAGGGTTGCTGACTCATCAGCGAGTAAAAAACCATGGTGAGTCATCGCTGACTCACCAAAATTCCGATGAGTACCGTCTTATTCTCTCAAAAACTTATGTACCCAATTTTTATAGCAATTTTAACACATGTAATTGAATAAACTTTAGACTTTTCTGAGCTCAATTCATCGCTCGATCCGTCATTGCGTAACATATGTATCATCAAATTCAAAAAAAATATTACTGAGCAAAAAAAAACACCCATCATTAGGGCTAAAATGGAAAAAATCTCACAAAGTCGAAAGAGTTTCAAAGACAATCTCTATCTGGTCATTTACGTGAAAGAAAAAAAAAACCTTTTGATAGTAAATCACCTGTAAAATACCCAAGCTCCCACCATCGCATATATACAAACCACTGTGACTAGACCAACGTGTGGGAGCACAAGTCTGGCATACTAAAAACCAAAAAGAAACTTTAGTTTGGTGACTTCAACAATGAGAATAACCTTTTTCCAGGATGATGAGCGTGACTGATCAACATTCTCCAGCAAATTCTAAAATAATTTATATTATTTTAGTCAGGGGTATCCAACAACCTGTATTTCCTTAAGGCTTGCAGTGTCTCCTGCTTCTTCCATCATATCACAGCTTTTTGGGCGGCATTAAATAAGTGGAAGTAGTAGCAGGAGATAAGGCCATAGAATGATCTTCTTTTCGCCTGCCTGCCTTCCACTCTTGCTAAATACCTTTTGGTAATAGTTTTATTAGCCTTTCTCTTCTGAAAACTAAAATATAGAGGATTTGCGCGTTTTCATAATTTTTACAGAGTCAGTGTCAATTAGGGTTGACCTCCCCCACCCTCCCGTCCCCTCATCTTTTACTAAAATAATACTAAAAAATCCCTTCCACCATCCCTCCCACCTTAATTTTAAAGACATAAAGTTTCTACAAGTTGTATAAAGCTAACGTTCCAACCAGACCTCCGACTGAGATTTAGAATCAACTTTGGGCCCAATGAGATCGAGGTCTTGTCTCACCGAAAATTAGGTTCCTAAATAGGGTTGTCGGATCGGATATCCGAAAATTTCGGATATCGGATACCGGATACGGATCGAATATACGGATCCGATATTTTCGGATATCCGACAACCCTATTCCTAAATGCTGCTCCAAGCTGAATTCGCCATCCTACACAAAAAGCAAGTCTGAACCGAGAAAGACAAGCAAATAAACTTTAAAAGAGTACAACCAATCTCAGTTCTCTTTTGCGTAGGCTCTCCCCTTTTTCAATTCATCTGTTTCACTTTTCCAATCGTCAGTGTCGCTTATTTATTTATTTTTTGGCAATGGCATGAAATGCACTAGTCAGATTTCTTGTAATTAAAAGTGCCCATAAAATCTTTCTCATTCTATTCTTTTTATTGCACCTATTTAATGAGCCAAGGCTTTTTAGATTGTGCAGAGAGGTGCATGTGGCTTTTTCGTCATTTTTCGTATAGAAAGGTCCACACCGCCTTTTTTTTTCACCGTAATTTTAGGTAATTCGATCTCTTCGTGGAATGAATCTATTTCAACTTCTCCCGGCTATTGCAAGCAAAAATGACGAAGATTCCCTTTCATTCCCTTTCACCTGTATATTTTTTTTTCAACAGTGTGTTTTAACCCCTCTATACCAATTGTTATTCGGTAAAAAAGACAATAACGTTGTTTTCCAGACTTTTTCCTGTCAAAGATTGGGTTTTTGAGAATTTCAAAGGTTTTGAAGTAGGCATAGGGTAGGTAGGCAAGCGTAGTTTAGCCGTGAACCACTAGATTTAGGGTATATACAGTGCGGTGCAATACTTTAGCACCACCCCCTTTTTTCGCTGTATGGCCACAATTTATTAGACTAATTCTCTCTTTTTTTTACAAAAACATGCGAAAGAGCAAAAAAATGCATTTTGTTGAAAAAAAGAACTCGTTGCCTTACAAGGAAAATTTTTTTTTGGCCAAATATGAAAATTCACTGGTGCAAAACTTTAGCACCACTTATTGTTACTCGCGATTTTCGCTTGTTTTTTTCGTTTTTTTTGCACTATTCTGTTTCTCTCAGATCATGGGCAAGCAAAAGAAGCTGACTGACATTGAAAGAGGGAAAATCGACGCGTTTTCACCTTTGGGTTCATCAAATCGAACCAATCACTTTCTTGAGATCCTCCAAGTGGTTAAACT
>BBSZ01006281.1:0-51255 GCA_000981365.1 Subanguina moxae | reverse complement strand
AAAATTGGGTTAATTTATTTAAAATGGGGTCTTTTTAAAATCCTGGTGCCAGCATCGGGGTTGAGGACCCTGGTGCCAGCATCAGTGTCGGGGACCCTGGTGCCAGCATCAGTGTCGGGGACCCTGGTGCCAGCATCAGTGTCGGGGACTATGAGGGTTTTATAATGCTATTTGGCCTAAATGTACACCAAAAATTCTACCTAAAAACGCGAAATTGTATGATAATCATACCTAAAGTCCCCAGTTTTTAGTTTTAATTCTAAAAACCCCTAACACTTAACCTGATGCTGGCACCAGGGTTCCCAACCCTGATGCTGGCACCAGGGTTCCCAACCCTGATGCTGGCACCAGGGTTCCCAACCCTGATGCTGGCACCAGGGTTCCAAACCCTAATGCTGGTTCGGACCCTGACCCAATTTTAAATAAATTGACCCAATTTTAAATAAATTGACCCAATTTTAAATAAATTGACCCAATTTTAAATAAATTGAGCCAATTTTAAATAAATTGACGCAATTTTGAATAAAAAGAAGCAATTTTAAATAAAAAGAAGCAATTTTAAAAAAATTGAGCCAATTTTAAATAAATTGTCCCAATTTTAAATAAATTGTCCCAATTAAAAAAAAACTGAGCCAATTTTAAATAAATTGAGCCAATTTTAAATAAATTGAACCAATTTTAAAAAAATTGACCCAATTTTAAAAACGATCTGATTTTAAAAATGACCCCATTTTAAAAAGTGACCCAATTTATAAAAAAAATTCTAATCAAAAAAAAACCCCAACTCAAAAAAAAAACCCCAATTCAAAAAAAACCCGGAAAGCCTTCCTGATGCTGGCACCAGGGGGCCCACCCACTGATGCTGGCACATAGGCTCAAACAAAAATTACTATCATAGCCTAACTATGACAGCGAGGGTTTTAGAAATACAGAGTATATATAAAAATGAAGCAACTTCAAAGTGCTGGGTTTGAGAAGAGGCCAAAAGGGTTAGAGAATATTTACTCTATTGCATCATATAATTATCATTATGTGCGTGTCACCCATAATTTTTAGATACGGTTGGGACACAGTTGAGATACGTCTTTAATGAAATCTCCAGTCTTCCGTTTGGATATTTTTTATCACATATTTCCCTCCCACAAGGGAGAATGGGAGAAGATATCGGTATGACCCGCAGCCGGGTAAAGCAGGCCCCAACACCCAACCAGGTTCTAAAATAAGGCTATTCTTCATAGATCCCAATTACGCAGAAAAAAAACGCAGAAAAACAAAGGAATTACGAGTGCGGAAATAATACTAAGGAAAAATAATACTTTTTCTACTTATTCTCTTCTCGAAAACGACTGATAAAGGTTTTTTCCCATACTCTTTCGGTTACCTTTTTTACCCATACTCTTTCGGTCACCCTTTTTTTTTCCCATACTCTTTCGGTTACCCTGAAAAAAAGGTAACCGGAAGAGCATGGGAAAAAAGGGTAACCAAAAGAGTATGGGAAAAAAAGCGCAATATGGATTTCAAATTTCAATAAAAAACATCCTTTTGAAGCGCCGGGCCACTTTAATGTGTTTAATGTGCCTCTACAGGTTCTACTCAGACAGCATTGAGTGGAGAAAACTGCACACTGCTCAGCATTTTGTGGCACAAGGAGTTCCCCAAAACAACTTTATACCCAAGGGTCCTTTATTTCACAAACATCTATAACGAATAATCATATAAATAACAAACAAGTTTCATGACCAGAACAAGATATGAGCTTTAAAATTTAATATTCGACAGTATCCTGTCGTTTCTCCTCAAAAAGCGGAAATTCATTAATTACTTCAGCCCATTGACGACGATTCTTCACGAGGTCTTCGATCAGCCTTCCAAGCTCCGAAATCTGAAAGACAAAAAACTAAAACTACGGAAAATCGAACGTGGTTAAAATACTGCCTTAAGTCTAATTTGCTGCATGCTGTGAGCGTGACGAAGAGTAACTGTATGTGGCTTATTTTGTGACTCGTAATCGATAGTTACACCAAACGGAATACCTTAAAAAATATTTTTTAGTTTCATAAAACAAGAAGGTGACACTCCTACCGACTTCGTCCATCATTGCGTATCGTTTTCCAATTGATTTTCCACCACCATCCTAAAACTTATGATAATCGACGGTGAACGCATGATTGTCCACCCCGGGGAAAGTCATTTTTTGCTGAGACGCGCGACGAGCCAAAATTTTATGTTTTTTCATTTGTGCTTTTACATTCAAGGATCGTTTGGGAATTTACACGCTTAAACTCGCAGTAACAACTGGCAAAGCAAACGATGTAAAGAACGAACGAATGGCGACGGAAAAAAATTCAGGCATATGATATTGTAGCGTGGGAAATTGTTTTGATTTTCAGAATTCGATCAAACATTGATCAATATTTTTATAAAACTTACCACTTTGTAACTGTGGTCGTGACTTATCAATTCCTTCTGCACCATATTGATCAAGGGATCGAAAATATCCTTCTTCACAACCGTTAATATAGCACATTTGATTGGAGCAATAGAGGCAGGAAACTCAAAGTACTAAAATTGCATTTTTAGGAGTTTTAGCTAAAAAAATACAAACCAGTCTATTCTCGTCTTCTTCTCTTTGTCGTAATGTGTGCTCGAGGACGGCGTACATAATGCGGCCAATGCCAAAGGAAGGTTCAATCACTGACGGCACAAACATCTACAAATAATCAGCAAACTTACACAAGCCTACTAAGAGGATTACTTGATCATACTAACCTCACTACCAACAGTAGTTTCAACCAGCTTCACCTCTAAGAGCTCCTTCGTAAGTTGAAAAACATCATCGCTTATTTTCAAAGAATAGCCACTTAACTCGATAACATAAAACTTACAAGCGACCTCTCTTACCACTTTCCAATCTCAAAAATATTAAATGCTTAAAGAACTTACGATGGTAAATCCAGAGCCGCTTGAAGTTCATTTAATTGATTGATATCATAATCCCCCACGGTAACCATAATCTAAACAAATTGCCTTAAGGAAAAAAGCCTTAAATTGTAGACTAATTTAAAAAATTCTGATAACGTCATCGTTTAGTTATTTCTTTGGAGAAAATTCTCCACATTATCCACTTTCACATTCAACTTCTTAAGCCCCGGTTTCCCCTGTAGGTTGACCCACTGCTATAAACATTTATGCCCATTTTGTAGCTTACATCGTGGGCTACAAATTGTCTTTAACCCCCTTTTTACCGATGCATGCTCTTAGAGGCGGTAGCAGCAAAAATATCCAAAAAAGGACGGTTTTTTAGCAATTTTATAGTTTAATTTGCTTCACATTTTCAGGAGTTCCACCACATTTTGACACACTCCAAAAAAATACTTTTACCAAACGAGCGTCCTTGTCCCGACCCACAATTTTTTCTTGTTTCGCGAAATAAATTTTGTTAGACAAAAATGAGCTGAAATTTGACCCTGAAGTTTTGAGAGACCAGTTACACACGGCAATCTCACAAATGATACGGCAGTCCCAAAGCGTAAATTGGTAAACTATCTCATGCAAACAATATTAATATTTTTTGCAGCGTATCTAGACCCAAAATAACTACAGTTTGCTCTCTGAAATTCTATACAAACAATTGTTATCGTCTGAACCGAAGTAATTTACTGCAAATGCAGCAAAAAATTCAAATCAGCGCCAAACTTTCAGGTGATCGAGAACATAACCGCCCATTGAATTAAAGCATTGTACCTGTTTGGTTTGCTTGGTCTTGTATTTGCCTTTAAGAGCTGCCTTGTTAAACACTGCCTTTAGCAACGCCTGTTTTCTGGGTTCCGGAAACCGCTGCACTGCTTGAAGTCTTACGCCAGTAGCTTTGGAATGAGACGTCAAATCATAACAACCCCGATCAGCATGACCTGCGCATTCAATCCATCCATAAGACGTAAGACATTCGGCATCCCAACAATCCTAAAAAACAAAAAATCTACAGTTCTCAGAAATAGGTGATCCTACTTTTGCATAATGAGCCATCTCAGTGCTATGATGCTGGCGAAAGCGCAATTTGTCTGTATCAATACCCACTGATTCAAGGAAAAGATGAGTACGAGCCATGTAATATCCAAGAGTTTCATTGTCCACAGTTCCTTTGGCTACTGCTTCTCCAATTGTCCTTAAAATATAAGCAGCTGAATAAAAAATGGGGATCGAAGGAAAAACTTCTAAGATAGATGATTACTGTACTCTGTACAAAAAAGGCTCATCCCCGATTCAAAATCGTGTTCTTGACAGTGTTTTTGGCCTACTTTCTTGAGACGACTCTCAGGCGACTTACCAAAATAATAAATTTTGGCTTATTGTCTTAGTGAAATGGCTCAGCTCAGCCATTTAGCTAAGTTAGCTGCCTGAGATTTATTTGCAGAAAGTGGGTCAAAACAATGCCAAGAACACCATTTTGAATCAGCTGTGGGTGTTTATTAGAGAAAGTGCAGAAGCCAAAAAGATGTGCTAATACAGTTGTGGACAAACAATGGCGGACGGCACTGCAACTCTCAGACTTCATATTTTGATATAAAAAAATAGAAAAATAGAAGACATAAAAAAATTCGTATATACAAAAATCAGTTGTTTTTAAAAACACTTTGTGTTCTAACAACTTATCCCAAAACAATTTGTGTCAAAATGAATTTTTGTTAGAATGTCTGTTTGATAAAATGAATCTTTGTCAGAATGTATTTTTGTAAGAATAATTTATGTTACAATGTGGGTGTGCCCATACGACAGCTGGCCATGGTCTTTTCCCAATATTTTTAAATAAAACCACCCATTATTGAAAATTGCACCAAAAAGGACATTAACCTACAGGAATAATCTTAAAATACAAAATTTCGATTTTGGCGCAAATCCAAAGCTTAAAGTCTAAAGTTAAAAACAGTCATTATTTAATTTTTTCGCTTTTTCGGGAAATTGAAAAAGATTCGCACCAGGGATCACACCGCTTTCCGGTCGTTAAATCGAGGGTTGACTGTATTATATTCGTCGAATAAAATGGAGAGAAAAAGCAAGTATGCTAGCAATTAGACCTAAAAAGGGTTGGACAAATTTTTCTTGGCCGAGTTTTGTTTTGACACGTTTCGCTTTTGCCAAGTTTCCCCTAGCTGTCGGCACTACCCTTGGTTTGCACATCGTATAGTAATCTCACATAGTCTCAGGCGGATCACAGCTATTGAAAAGAGTCATTTTCACATCTGCGACTTCAGAGAATTTTGCATGCTTCTTGTCGGCCGGATTCACGAAGTGATCAATTTCGCACATGGTGAATTCACGAACACGAAAAGGTCCTTGGCGGTGGGCGACCTCATTCCGAAAAGCAGTTCCAACCTGAGCAGCCGCAAATGGAAGCTTCCCCTTTAATGACAGAGACTTAATATCTTTGGCAAACATAGATAAAAACACGAAAAATACCTGGTTATGGTCTAGAAGTTTCTTGAAATTGGTAAAAATTCCTTGAGTTGTTTCCGGACGAAGGTAAGCATTAGAACCACTAATGGGACCTATATACACAAAGGATAAAGTTTCTATAAAACTTAGATCTTAAACTGAATTTAACCAATTTGAGTGGGAAACATCAAATTAAAGGAAACAGGCTCAGAAAGCTCATTGCCAGTCGATGGAGATTTGAGACCAAACTTTGTGATCACTTCATGCATCTCGTCATTGCTCATTCCATCCACATGATCTAGAATAGCAATAAGTTCAGCTTTGACTTCTGCAGTAGTTGCTTTCCTCTAAAGTGATGCGCTAAATTTAAGAACAACAAGGGTAAACTACTTCGATAATTTCTTTAGCGCTACTCTTGATTAAATGATCGGCACGAAAGCATTCACCAGTTTCAAGATCTTTAACCATCCAATCTACAAAACGACTGACATGACCAGAGGCTCTGGAAAAATAGGTTATGAACAAATGTATTTTTCTAAGCAGAAAAACTACTTCAAGACACACTCCGGCGTAAGAGCTGAACACTCAACTTCGAGCATATCTTCTGCCAGTATGAAATGCTTACGCCATTGCTGTACAATATTCGTTTTCAGCGCACACCCCAAAGGACCATAATCATATAGTCCTGAAAGCAAAAAAGTATACACTAACGCAAGATTAAATTTTTTATGTTCTTTACAAGCGTAGCATACAACTTTTTAGAGCGCAGTTTTTACCAACTCAGGTGAAACTTACCAATTAAAATAAAGCTAAGATTCTAAGCTGCAGTAAGAAAATGGATAAATTTCACACAAAAGAATTAGAATAACACTCTCAAAAATTGAATGCTAACTCTATGAAAAAGTCCTGCTGCAAGAGAAAGTTAATTTTGCGCTGCAGTCGAATATCGATATAGTGTATATCTTAATTTAGTGTATATTTTATTCGAGTTTGGTTGCTTTGCACTAAAATAGCTTAAACTATACACTCGATATAGTGTAGTATTGATTTAGTGTATATTTTTTCCGGTCCCCAGCACCTACACTAAATCGAGACTCGACTGTATGCTGGCTATACGACCAGGATCGGCAACTAGTCAAAATTTTCGATGGGACTGGTCGATTAGTCGACTATTAGTTGAGAAAAGTTTGACTAACGGTCAACTAGTCTTTCACCAACCTCACCAAAAACGTTAAATGGCTGATTGTATGAAAAGAATAAAATATTCCGCAAAAGGACGAAAAAAACATAGCGCACCCAAATTTGTGCCATAAATTTCAAAACTTGGAGAATAGAAAAAGCGACGCATCAGCAAATCCTGCAATTTGTACTGATTTGTCCATAGACTTTGAATTTCTTCAGTCAAATGAGTAGCAGATTTAATTTGCAGAAAACCATGTATACGATTCTTCAAGAAATCTTTAGATGGCTCCTAAAAAAAAATATGTACATATACATATATATAGACAGTCACGCACCTTTTGATAAGCTAAAAGCCTAATTGCTGTGCATTGCGGCAGAAAAAACTTCATTCAGTAACACAATTTAAGGTAGATCTGAATTAAAATACAAGACACGAAATGTCATAAAACAGGCATTGATTTGGCGGTAATTTTTTTACAACTTCCTTTGGCGAAAAGTTTAAACGATACCTTTTCACCAGATGCAACTAATAAAAGTGAAATTTCGCTTCGAATTCCCAAAAATTGAATGACAAACTTTTGTCATCTCGACATTGTTTCGAAAGGTTTTTTGATTTCGCGCACTTTTTAAAGTTAAGATGGGAACAATCATCAAAATGATCATTTGTCAGGGTTTTTCGGTTAGTATTGGAAGAGACCATGGCAAGCTTAGATGTTTCTCCATGCATCAACCAAACCAAATGGATACTCACTTAGCTTGAAATTTTTTGTAGGCGCTTTTCAATTAAAAAAAAACCTTGTCAAGCCTTATTAATTAGAAAAAAAAACGGGTTTTAGAGCCTGAAAGTAAGAAAAAAATTTACGCCACGTGGACATCCACGTTGTCCGCTTGGGATATGAAGAAACACCTAAACTTGTAAAATCTCGGTGCAACACGAATAGAAAAACGAATTTTGAAAGTCATGGCCAACTGTCCTATTTTCGAACAATAGATCCAACTTCGCACTATCATCCGGAAGCGACGTCGAACTGTAGTAAGGAATATTACAACACACAGCAAGATGCGGTAGACACACAAATATCAACCATATCAAGGCCCTGATATAGTGCAACCAACAATTCAAGCCAATTTATACTTTTATTAATAAACAACAGTTGCGAAAAGTGGAAGTACATCGCAATTAGAAAATAATTAGTTCATCTGTTATAAAACTCGGTCGTCCTATTGTCAATTGTCTAATTAATGATCAGCGTATCATGCCAAATAAAAATGCGAAGACACCGAGGCCTGAAACGAGAGGTTTGCTCGAGAACATGCCAAACACTGCGATCGCTACTCCGCTGACACAAACTACGACTCGAGTTCTTCCGGACTAAATTTAAAATTACAAAAATCCCTCTACAAAAACTACCCTCGAAGCCGCGTTTAGAGGGTCGTTATATCAAGGGTGCCACCATACGAGGGATTAACAGCACGACGTGATTTGATAATTTTGGAATTTTCATTTTGGCTATAAACTTTTTTATAAGCCGGATTTTAAAAATCTATTTTTAAAGATAAAATTATAATTGAAAAGCACTTTTATGCTTTTGCTTGATCCTTTTTACGGTGTGACCCGCATGCCTATCCAATATTTTGGATGGGTAAGGTTTGCACCACAAGGGAGGACTAAGGAAGGACCGTCTTTCTAACATTACACGCCAAAAAACGAGTTTCAAATTCTGAGTCGAGCTATCAAAAGGTATTTTCAAAATTCGGCCTAGAAAAAATGATTATGGACAAAATAAAAGTTCAAAAACACTCGAACCACCCTGCACAGTAGCATGGATAATGCTTCGTCAAAGAAAGATGAAAAACTGGAAAAAAAAAACCAACTTGTCGACTAATATGTTTCCCGTATCTAAAAATATATTTTGCAAAAATCGCATACATCGAAGGAAAGCAATACCTGCACCAGTTAGAGAAGTGTTCACAATTGCTATTGAGAGCATCGTAGTCTTTCGCACCCATCTATAACAATAATGATAATAATAATACATAAATCACAAAAAATATGAGTTTATGTTGTTTAAATGGTAAGATTACCATATTGACAGCACGTTGAATGATCTGCTTGGGCGGGTAGTGACTCCAGAACTGATCGCAACCATTATTGATTCTGCACATCCACGGCAAGTCAACCAGTACATCCAGTCGGATCTGGAAATGCAAGGCAAGAATAAATAATGTTTCCAGAAGCATACAAACCTGCCCATCATGCACGAACATAGATTCCCCAAAAAAACTAATCACCATTTCTTCTCCGTTGTATTTTCCAAGATATATCGCCCAATGCTAAAGCTAAAAACTGTATGCATCACTTTTAAAAAATGTTCACCTGGAAGAGTAGCCCACCCATACGCAGTTCAATTAAGTCGCCAATTCGCATGTTCTCAGCTTCAGCTTGCAAAAGATCACGAGTTGTGTACCATCTCTTAGAAACATAGCCATGATTGGTTGGCTAAAATAAATGCACAAAAAACATGAAAAAAACGTAGTTAAATTACAAGATCAGCGGGAAGCGAATCACCATATTTAATGGCTTCTTGTTTGCTTTGCATCCTTGAATATTTCGGATGGAAGTAAATTCGCAATTTTGACCACCAACTCAGCTTAAATCAGTCGATAAAACTGCACAAGGTGCTAAAAAAATTGCGCTGTACAAAGATTAGTAAAACTTAAAAATGACATCACTGCCACTTTCAACATCAGTCAAAAAAGTAATTGACAAAATGCCAAATTGGAATCCACAATTTTTACCTCTTCTTCCTCTTTTCAACTACTGGTTTAACTGTTTATTTGTGATAAAATAAAATAGTGCGCACACTACAAAATATGAACACCAGTGTTAGCGGTTCGAAAGTAATAGGTACTCTAATAATTCACCAATTTTTAATTATTAAGATGCTCTCCTTGTGCATCAATGATTGCCTGCAATCTCTCTTGAAGCTTGTTGATTCTAATAGAAAAGCAATGGGTGTCCTTGGAGGCAATCCACCCCTTCACTGTCTCCACAATTTTTTAAAAAACGTCAAACATTTATCAAAATTCAACTTTGACGTGGAAGTCACTTGCAGCTCCTTTTGGTAAGTAATGAGGGATTTTCCAGGAGTTTCCTAAAAAGACACAAAAGACATAAGCCTAAGGTAAGAGTATTGCTGCCTGACTGATTATTGGCACAAGTAGTTTTTGCCATAACGGGATATACGTCAAAACAGATACACTTTGAAGAGTATTTGTATTAAGAGGGTTGATCCATGTTTGATCCATGCTTTATGTTGTTTCTTGTAATTTTGCAGAATAAGTATTTTTGCTACCAGACAATGTTTCGCTAAGTTGCTCTCCAACTACAACTGCTAAACAAAATGGTAGCGCAAAAGTCAAATCAACAACAGAGGCCAGCAATCTGCAATATTCTGCAAAAAAACTTTTTTCTTCGTCGTACTTAAAGATGATGGAGTGAAGAAGAACTAAAAGAATATGGGATGACCTAAAATATCTCTGTTTAGCAACAGCAAGGTGTCCTTTTTTCATGCGCAAAGATTTCTTTCTTCTCTTCCTTTCTTTCTATCTTCGGACAGCAGGCAATCGATTTGGCTACTGGAGCTCTTCCTTCTATCAATTTATTCAATTATTATTCTACTGTAGGAAGCAAAGTAGTATGAGTAAAGCAGTTTTTGTTGGTTTACTACTTTGGTTTTGTGCAGTTGTCGAGACTCAAGATAGAAGTTGGGTGGATGAAGACGGTGTAGAAGTGGAAATCATAAAAAAAATCTCGGGTAAGGGGGGCGTATATCGCAGTTTATGTTCTTTTTATGCGGTAAGCCCCAACATATCGCAGTATATATCGTGTACCCATGTATCGCAGTAGATTCGGCTCTTTGATGTCGGTTAAAAACTACAAAATATATCGTTTAATATGAACAAAAAAAGTTCCCAGGGTATACAGTTGGCACTCGACAAACGGCTACTTTTTTGGGTGCTATTTGGTCGGTGGCTTGTCGAAATGACGTAAATCAAACCCTGATAAGTGGCCACCCACGGAAAGCAGCCATCTTGACTCTAAGATCAGTCCCAAGGGATAGCCACCTATTGAGGCTCCACTGTCCGACTAAATTCCCATCTTGAGCACGCAATCTTTTTAAGCATTTTCTACAATTTCACTTTAGACTCTAAATGTAAAATCAAAAGCCAACCGGGAGACCACTTGGAGCAATATTTCAAGCTATCTGACAAACAAGGCAATGTAATCGGATCCAATTTTGGACACAAACCGTAAGATACAAGTACCTTTAGGACAATAATTGCCTTTTTGTACTTTAATATATATTTTATTTTGATTGTAGCTACGCATTTGTTCTTGGACATGGTCAAGCCATACGAGCAATGGATGGCGCTATGCGCAACATGTGTGTGGGGGAACAAAGAAAAATAGTTATTCCGCCAGATGCTTATGAAGAGGATGAACGACCGCGGGGATCTGATCCAGGTGTCATCTTGTACTACTTTGTGGAGTTAAAGAGCATTTTCCGACCAGTGGCTGGAGAGCAGTGGATTGAAGATGATGGATTGAATATTGAAGTAAGCTCACAAAAAAGATCATACAAAAAAATTATTTTACAGTCAACTATGAAAAACATAGTCAAATCAGAATATTGAACGTCAAAAATACAATTTGCTGAGCCTCTCTGTGGTTTGGTCCTAAACTGACATCTAGCTTATTTCGGCTAAGACCCAAATCATAGGGATCAAGCAAAAACCGTGATTTTATATTGCGTACTAAAAAACTTTCATAGCGAGCTGAGTTAATTTATGAAGACAGAATATCAAGAAAACAGCCAAAAAAGTTATAGGCAAAAGAAATCCTGCAAAAATTATTGGAATACCGTATAATTAACTATGAAAGGTTGAGTTAACTGTGAAAAAATAATTAAAGTCTTGGTCACAGTGGAGGCGTTTGGCTGTCACGTTTAACCTTTCATTGTGACCACCAAAACGCGACAGCCGAACGTGTCCATTGTGACCAAGGCTTAACTGTGCGTATAAAATTTTTAATTGTAGGACTTACAGTTAATGACCAATTGCAACTATACACACTGTACTAATAATTTATAGGTTACTCACAAAGTCGAGGACGAAGAATGTCAAAAGGCAGAGGTATTTAATGCAAAAAAAATATTAGCATATGCTTTTTGTTTGTTTTTATGTAGCCAGGAGACACAATCCACCAACATTACACTCTGCACTTGGAGGATGGCACATTTGTGGATTCCAGTCATAGTCGTGAAAAACCGTTTATTTTCAAACTAGGAGCTGGACAGGTTATTTTTTTGTAACCATCAATCCTTAGGCGACTATACAGTGTATAATATACACTCAAATTTGTTTTTGAGGTGATCAAAGGAATGGACCGAGCAATGACAGGCATGTGTGAGGGAGAACGTCGAAAAGTGATCATTCCACCAGATGCTGGTTTGTTGCCGTCAATATATAATTCACACAAAGCTTTCTTGATGCGGAAAATTTCGACCGGATTCAATCCGCTCGAAAAAAAAAGTTAAAAAATTTGAATCCGTCGAAAAATATTTTTTCGTATTTGGATTCAAACAATTAGTTAAATTTAATTTGGATCCGGATTCAAATTAACTGAAACTTTCAACTTCTTTAACACTACGGGCGCAGAGACATCAACAGAATTTGAAAAAAGTGCCCGGAAGTACCCTAAAAATTGGGTGTTTCGGACGGGAACAGACAGCGCTATAGTAGGTGTAGATGATTGATAAAAAGTCTTATTTATGGTCAAAAATTGTCTGTATTTTTTGTGGCAGTTTTATCTTCTTTATGCTAAAAGAAACAGGAAAGTCGGTTCTTATGGGTTATCAGCCCACATTTTATAAAATTTCTTGAATTGACTCCAACAATAGGGTATACCTCGGATTTCGGCTAACCTACGCTGGTCTACTGTGAGCCTAGGGCTTAGCTTAAACGCATTAATCCTGTTTTTAGCACAAAAAAAAAAAAGAAATTAACATGTAAAAGACATGGACTAACAACGACTTGGAAATTTTATAAAATGCGGGTGGATAACCTGTAAGTAGCGGAAAGTCTTGAATTATGACAACCAAAATATTTTTAGCTTATGGAGAAAAAGGTCGTCCACCAAGTATTCATGGTAAATTCATCAACTTCGTTATCATTTAATGACTAAAAATTTGTGTTTTTAAGGCAACTCCTGGCTTCACTTCCAAATCCAACTTGTAAAGTTGGTAAAGGGCAGCGGCTCAGCCAAAAAAGAGTTGTAGGCGGTAGCGAAAAGCTGGTTTTTCAATTCACTTGTGACAATTTTCTTTTATTGTTGTTGTTGGATACATAAGTAAATTTTGCATACAGATGCATACAAAGCAAAGGGAATACAATACAAGGGAAATGAAATATCCACAATAAAACGCTTAATTAATTCCTTCTATTTATTCAACGAGTGTATCCATTGTTCAGCTTGGGGTATCAATCACCCTCTTTAAATATGTTTTTCAAACTCCAGAAACGGCAAAAGCAGTGAGATAAGAAAGACGGCAAAGAGTTATACTATTAGGTTGTCTGGTTTCAAATGTTTTAAAATTTATAAAAGCTAGTGTTCTCCTCTTGTAGTCTAAAAATTTGACAAAAAGTGCTTGTCCCTCAAAGGGGTTTTAAATTTTTTGGAAAACATTTCCGTATTCAGAGTTGGAACAAAATATATAAAAAGGTTGACCATACATTGCAATAAAATACAGTCGAACCTCGTTAAACTGGCACCCCTAATTCAAAAAAATGTGTTTGTGGCATTGTGTTTTTGACCTATGTTTTGCTGGTGTCTTCTGGGCATGTTATATACCAAAACGTAGCCTAGAATCTAAGCTAAATTTTGGTATATAACATGCCCAGAAGACACCAGCAAAACATAGGTCAAAAACACAATGCCACAAACACATTTTTTTCAATTAGGGGTGCCAGTTTAACGAGGTTCGACTGTAATTTGCGCTACTAGGATATAAGCACCTCCCCCCAATCCTCAGAGCTACTCGGAAAAGTGACAAGGAAGAGTGCAGTCTGTAGGAAAAGAGAAGATTTTGAACATAGTTTTCCTTACAGGGACCCACCGCATAAAGAAGCTCTGGTATGCATTCTATTTTCATGCATCCACAGCCATTTTCAAATAATTTATGTCTCAGATATATTTGTGTGTCTCTCTATTTTTTGGCTTAAAATTTTTAGTCCAGTAAGAAATTTCCTGACAACCTAATATAACTTTTATTGGTAACAAAGAGAACAGAAGAATCTGGTTTGGCTTAAAAGCTTCTCTGCTCCGATTTGTAAACAAATAAAAGAACTAATTTCCACCTATAGTAAACATCTACTAGCTCAATTTTTTACATTTTCACTAATGCCTCCAAAAATTTTGTCCATTAGGCACCCAACTGTTGTTTTGTGGTGGTGGTTGTTGTTGTTGGAGTGCCTGCTGTTGTCGAGTCGGTCCATCATGCAGATACGGTCCAAGAATGCCACCCCAGCTTTTAATCACACCTTGAGGTTGTCCTCCTCCTCCACCACCTGTTGCCCTGCCTATATTGCCCCACTGTAGAGGCATGGCATTGTTATTCATCATTTTGTCCCGTTGAATGGGCGACTCTGGAGGAGGACGCATGAATACGGGAGGTGGGGGAATCTGAGCTCTTGAACTTGATGGGAACATTCCCACTTGGCTTCTTATATCCGGCAGCTGAGGTTCTTCAAATGCTAAAAAAATTAGTATAATTTTGGAGACGAAAAGACAAATTATCAAAGTTTCAACGAATAAAAGCCAAAAAAAACTAAGCAAGCAATTCGGTCTCTACCTTCAACGGTTAAACAACTTTGTGGGACAGTAGAGCAATTCTCAGAGCGATCGACAGAGGAGGCGATGGGAAGCGAGTCAAACTGAGAAGTACAAAGCATGAAGCATGCTACTACAGTCGAACTTCGATAACACGTCACCCGAAAAAGTTTGATCCACAGCTGGATCCGACCATCTTTTTAACTCCATTTTTGACATCTTTTGTCAATTTTGATATTGATAAAAAAAAAGACATTGCGGTTTAAAAACGCCTAAAGCCATTGTACTCTGGTTTGAAAACTCTATCGGTTATTTTCCTACTAAGTTAGGAACAAAGCACCCTTTTACATAATGTCTTTCTACTGTTATGCTATAAAAAAAACTCACATCTGGCATAGTGAAGGCTTGAAGACGTCCTCGGCACCCGGTTTTCCATGGACGATTCAAACCTATGAGGTGGAGGAGGAGTCATCCTTTGCTGCTGTCCTTCAATCCGCCCTCTTCTACTGCCCACCACATTGTCACGTTTTATGATATCATCTAAAGTAGCTCCTTCGCATCGTTGGAAACCTCTCATTTGAGGAGGAGGAGCCAGTTGAGGAGCAATGGGTGGAACCGGACACAAGTTGGAACGCTCTAGAGCGCAAGAGTTCAAATCTTGAGGAGACAAATTTCTCCCCCTAGACATGTTATCGTGGAAGGGAGTCATTTGTCTGTCATGCCATGGAACATTCTGGGGTGGTAACTCGCATTCCATCGAAGCTCGACGAAATTCTCTTGTCTGCAGATCCTAAAAAGACTTCATAGGCTTTTGTAAATTTGAAAGTACAAGCAGTTTACCCTCATTCTAGCATCATGCTGGCGTTGTTCCTCAGCAACAACTGATCGATCATCCCACTCATAATCATTGATGAATCTGGTGTCTCTTGGTTCTGCGAATCTGGTTTCTTTAAGTGCGGCGAACCTATTCATGCTATTATTTACTGGCCCATTTGTAGGGCAGAATATCTGCTCATGTCCATCTGTTTGATTTCTTTTTTGAACTGCTAGTTTCTGCTTAATTGCTAACGACTTTTTCTTCTTAGCCATAGCCATGTTAGGACCACCTTCTCCTGTTCTCTTCTGTGCCATTTTAAAGGGTGGTTGTTGTTGCTCCTGTTTGTTATACTCGTTTAGTTCTCCCTCCTCCAAATCCTCTTTCCTAGCATCTATTTGTCTGCTCTTGCACATAGGCATGTTGGATTTGATCGTTTTGGTGAATAGCTGTTGTTTCTTTTTTAATTTTTTCTTAAGCGGCACCATGTCAGTAGGTATGCCATTATTGTCATTAACCTTCACAACATTGGCTTTAGACTGTTGAGGATTATTCGGAGAATTAGGATTGGGAGAAGAGCAATTGGCTGAGGAATGAGGAGATCGGCTGGTAGATAGATGAGGAGACCGATTGATCAACAGAGTTTTAGCAGCTGATGGTGGTTTTCCTTTGTCTGGTAGCTCATTTTTTGGACTGTTGGAAGCACCAGCATTGGGAGTGGATTGTAAAGAAGCATGTTGAGAATCGTTACCTGGTTCATCTGAAGAGAAAAAATGATAATCAAAAAGTTTAAAAATACATGAAAAACCTTTAACAGATTTGTCGGAAGAAGAGGAATCTGGAGGAGTGATGGAAGCACTTTGAGCAGCTGCAGCAACAATAACAGTGGCAGTAGTAGAATCCACTTTTTTGGATGTTTTGAGTGTTTTTATCTGAGATAACAAGGACTCATTCTCCAACTTGATTCTATCAAATTCTCCACGAATGGCTTTTTCAGAAAAAGCATGCTTATCCACGGAGCGAGAGAGAATTTCATTGACACGTTTCTGTTGTTGAAGCATTCCATCCATCTGTTAACAGAACAATTGAATGAGAGGACCAAGAAAATAGGCAAAAAAAAACTCCTCACCTCCGCACACCTTTCCCTCATGGAGTCTATAACAGCAGTTTTTTCTGCAATCTCATTGGATAGCATTTCTCGCACTTTTTCGTTGGCTTGGCAAGACCGACACTTTTGATGGGCAGCTAAAAGCACATAACTTAGTAAATTTTAAAAATTTTCGGCTATACAAAAACTAATGAATGACTGACCTAAATAAAGCTGGTCATTAAGTTTACGGTTGACATCTTTGACCTCTTCGTTGGCTGCGTATACATCTCTCTGAGCAATAGTAACCCTACGTTGTTGCGCTTCCAGGGCTTGCACGGTTATTTTTATTTGTTCGCTAGCATTGTTAAGACGGCTCTTAACATAAACCACAGTTTATTTGGCAAAGATAAAAGAAATATACCTGAAGATCTTCAATGTGTAAATCCTTCTTTTTCATCACATTTTTGAAGCGCTTTTTTTCATCCTCTACTGATTTTTTTTGCTAAAAATGTGAGTATATACACCGCATGTGTTGCTAGTAAAACCTAGGAAACAGAATTTACACAAAAAATCAGCAAAAGGTCTAGAAAAGTCTCAGATGTAAAGTCAAAATAAGCTACCTTGACAAAGTGCTCGGAGACTTCAGTCATGTACCTGCCCCAGTCAAAACGCATAGATTTAAAGTCGTCCTGTACATTTACAAAGGTGGAATCGTACTCGCTCCTAAACAAAAGTTTTAACTGCATTTTAGATAAAATTTTAGCATACCTCATTGCTCGGACCAGTCGAAAAATCTCTCCCATAAAATTGACTATTTTCTCATTCTCTTGCTTGATTTTTTTATTTTCGGACGACAGTTTCTCAATAAGACGTAAAGAAGTTCGCTGCTGATAGAGTAGAACATTTGGATCGCGAGAGGATATGGCAATGCTAAATCAATTAGTATAAACTTATTGATTTTTAAGACAGGACCTGTGCTCACCTATCAAAGGTCTTTTTCAGAGAATTCAACTGGCTGACATCACTTGCTAGTGCTTGATCCAAGTCATTCGTTTGGCAATCGATTTCCCGAGTAGCGATATGAACATTGTTATTGATGGCTGGTTTGGCTCTTATGCTTCTGGCCACTCCTTTGGCTGGCATTTCTTGTAGAGATTAAAAATATGGCTTTCACTATTCGACTAGATGGGCACAATCATTTGAAAGTGCACATAAAATTCAACAAAAGAAGCCTTAGTTATGATTGATCTGCCTATGGCGGTTAACTAATGTTTAATGCCTTACAAAGACATCTCTTTAGGGCAAAGGATGCGCTCGGTCGGCAAAACCTTAGTAGTCATTTTATTAGCGCCAATTTCAAAATTCAATTAAAGCTGTGCGGTCGACAATTGATTAAATCCGCGTTTGACGACCTCAGCTATGCATATTTCGTTATTGGCGCGTAGTAAATAAACTAGAAGCGCCGTTGCGGCAAATGCCGCATCACCATAATTTTTAGCAGAGATTTTGCTAATTTGATCATTCTTGTTTCACTATGTTCATGGCTTCCTCTTTTTCATCTGATGTACTCATGACTATTTCTAGATGAGCGCAATATGGATTTCAAATTTCAATAAAAAACATCCTTTTGAAGCGCCGGGTCACTTTTTTACTTTAATGTGTATAATTAACAATTTAAGAAAAATCCCGTTTTTCGGGAGGAATCCCGCCGGGATCCCGTTTTTTTTTTCGGCCGAAAATCCCGTCCCGTTATCCCGCCCGCCCCTCATTCGCCAGCTCTACTCCTGGAGATGTTAAATACCCAAGAGATAACATAAAATTTCAGTGGAAAATGGTAAATCTGATTACAAATGGAAAATGAGTCGAGAATCATGGGCAGAGAAAAGTAACTTGGATTTGGATGGAGCAATCAAGAGATGGTTCATGACATTTATACCAATTGTCGTCAATTTTTAAAGGTGGATCAGCTGAAAAGTGCAATTATAGATGCTGTTGAAAGAGTCAAGCCGGAAGTGCTCAAAAATCTCGCGAAAGCATGCCAAATCAAATGCTTATGACTATTAAAAATAATGGAGGTTATACGGCTACTTGATGTTGTCTTCTGTCACCAGTAAATCTTTTTTTTCCTAACTGAACGTAGAATTACGATACGCACTGCATAGCTTTTGTTAATGATATCTTTCAATTATTCTAAAAAAAGTAACCGGTCTTTTGTCATCATCTAAGTTGCATAATTCTGCGAAGTGAGGAGACTAAGGAATGAGTTGGTTGACAGGAAGACCAATCTACAACTAAACCAATGAATTTAACAATTGACCAACACATTCTGACGAATCACATGAATTATTTAGGTGGAAGTCTATCCCCTTCAGCACAAACAGCTCAGTTCTTTGACTTAAGTGCTACTGCCAAAACCATTGGCCATAGAAAATGATTGAATAAATTCTTAAATGAACACCATCCCTTTCATGGGAATGAGATGCGTAACAACAACAACAGTAGCTGTCAATTGCAGCAAAAAAGATAGCTCACCTCCTCAAAACAATTGCTCCCTAAGCCTAACCAATTTCATCTATTTTCAGTTCGCTTTTTTCAACAAAATTGTTAGAATCTATTTTTTTTAATACGAAGATTCTCCGCTATCCAACAAGTCCAACTGAGTAAGGTTTTGAATGCAGGATTATGAGTAGGGTTGTGGGTTTGGTCACCAGAAAGTTGCGGCTTTAATCCGGCTTTTTCTGTTGAAAGCAAACGTTGGTAGATTAGTCATATGAATCCATAAGTTGGATAATATCAAATTAGGGTTTCCGGTACTACTGTATTACTTTTATTTTTGTGCCTGCTCCAAACCACAAAATAGTGAATTTCACAATTTGCATGTCTATTTCATCACTGTGTTTACATATTGCATCGTCAAACATATAAACTATCCTCGACCAACTGAATGTAATTGCCAAAAAAGGCAAAAAATACTTCCGCAATGGTTGGTACAGAGCAATCAAGTAGTGAATTAATTTTCAAGTCAAGACACATCTGTTGTTTAGCCTAATTGGTTAATTAGTATGCTTAATGGTAGTAGACAAACAAGTAAGCAAACTACCTAAAACAGCAGCAGTCTTATAGTTTAGAACTGAGGGACGGCTGTATTTGAATTGCTTACGCAGAATTTTTTGTCAAAGTCCACGCCATCTGTATGCCTATATATAAGCTGCTTTTTCGGCGCTACTAAGATATATCCCCCCTCAATCCTCAGAGGTACTTGGTTGTACGGTCCCGTCCCGCCCGCCGTTTTTTTAAAACAGTAGTAGTAGCCTTTTTTGGGAGGGGGTTTATTCTAGTAGCGTCGCTTTTTCTGTTGTTCGAATAGATTTTATACCTCCATTTCCAGGTACTCAACCTTCTAAACTATTTTGAAGAATGTTGTCGGGAGTTATGTTTGTAGCCCTGTGTTCCTGCCTTTTGTTCATGTTGGTCAACGCCACCCCCGTTATGATCTACTTACAACAGCAGGAGCCCAATGAGTTGTCCAATTTGGCAGACTATCGCCCAGTTTCTTCTGCTGACCACCCTTACGCATCGAGGTTGACACAAACACGCTATTTGGGAGACTACCATCCCAAAAATTTGGTTAGTTGATTGTGTGGATGTGGAGAAGGTATTAGTAAAGTACTCAGCCATCTCTGTTATTGAAGTGGGGTCTGTATAAGCAGCCATTCAATAGGACTGACCTTGGCCGGTTAACGAGAGTGGCCGCTTATTAAGCTCTGCTTCCAGTCACTTTGACTAACCGCTGACGTCTGGCGTGCTTATTAAGTCCCTACTTTACTATATTGTGTAGTTTAAAAGTTTTTGCCGCATCGCAAAGGAGTATATAGATGGGCGAAAGTTATTTCTTAGCAAATTTAAATTAAAGAGACTCGACTAATACCTTTTTTTCAGTATTTTTAACAAAAAGATAAGCTGGATTTTCTATTTTACAATAACACACCTATTCCAAGTGTCTAATATACCGTCATTTTTTTTTTCAAAATTATATTTTAGGCCATTATTGGTGACATGTATGCACTGAAAACTAAAAAAATATTTTCTCGTATTTTTTTGTACATTTTTGTCTTTTTTCACGTCAATTTTTTGAAAAAATATCAGGGAAATCGTAACGACCTGGGGCATATTTTTAATAGAAATTCAGTATTTTATCACTTTTTACTCAAAAGTAGGGTTGTCGAGCTCTCGATGTTTTCGAGCGCTCGGCTCGACAACCCTACTCAAAATGTAGGAAAAAATTTTGGCGAATTTTAGCAGAAATAACATACTTTTCCTACTATTTTTTGACAGAATGACTAACAAATACTTTTTACGGAAAAAATAATAATATTTGTGTGGTTTAAGGATATGGTTAGCTGTATCTTACTTTTTAGCAAATATAAGAGCTTTTTTGATATTTTTGAAAGAATACCGTATTTTTCTTCAGATTTCACTTGCCTCCGACATGTCAGCCATCAAGAGGAATATAGCCATTGGTAGAGGAGACGGCTTTAGACCAGGAAAATGATGTCAAGTAACTTGTTTTTGAGTCTGTTTATAGTCAAACTAATAAAGCACCTTGTTTCTGTGGTTCATCACGTCTTTATGAATTATTTATTTCGTCTTAAACATTTGTTCAACAATTGAGCAAACTATTTGGTATTGCTGCTATTAACTAAATAAAAAGTAAATAAGTAACAACAAAGCTAAAACATCATAAACAACTGCACGATAATTGAAGCATCATTTGGAGGACGCCAGCTTCATACTTCAAAATTATAGTGTTGTCTACATTATATACAGTCAACTGCAGTCAACAGAATTTAGGACTTACTACATAAAATGACTTGAAAATTTACTTTTTTGAGGTCTAATTAAACTATATTACTTCTAGAAAAGTTATCCGGTTGCTTCCAAAAAACACCCATAGAAAATTGGGCTTTAGGGCTGGAAAAGCTGGTCTTCATATTGTTTCATGAAGCATTCGCCCACCTGCAAAAATTTTTTGCTCTTTCAGTGCTAAAAATTTTAACTAAATGTACCGGGAAAAATTCCCAATCCCTGTTGTCATATTTCTCGCGCACAAATGTTTCCTGGCCAGTGTACTCAGTTTCATCCTTGTTCACCAAGTGTTGAAGGAAAAACCTGAAAATTAAAAGCATATTTGTTTAAATAAATAAAAAATTTTAAAATATTAATATAAAGGAAGAAAACCAACAAGTAGTTAGCAAAGTTGTGTTCCTTAGCCACGTGGTTCTCAAATCCTCTGGGCATTCGGTCAAAAGTCTCTTTGCCGATGTCGCAGATAAAGCAGGAAGACTCAAGCTTCTCCGTGGCTGATTCTTGTTGGTCTCTGAGCTCTCCGAAGGCGTCAATGATCAGACCTTGCATGATAGCTAGCAGAATTACGATCACGAAGAAGACTGCAATATAGAGATTATATGGAGTCGCTTAGTCAAGTAGGAACTATCAAGGCAAATTTAAGGGTAACGTAAAACCTCGATGTAACGAACATTTTGGCTGATCTCCAGGAATTTGTTATATTGAGATTTTAATGTATTTATTATTTTTTTAATTTCCTACGGGGATCGCAAGTGTTCTAATTTAATCAACAACGTTCTGATTTTCGCGATCCAAATCTGATTAGTTTTTTGTTCTATTTTTTTTTTCTAATTTTGTGATCGGGTGAGAGAAAGCTGCTCCAAGTCGCAACTATCAAAGCATTGGTCCTAAGGAGTGTCAACATGAATGTCAACTGGGAAGCTTATTATGCAGGATATGCTGGTGAGTATCTCATGTTTTTACAGTTCTTTATTAAAAACGGATTGTCTTTTGTTTAACGCCATGGATACACCCTCAAAAAGACCAATGCTGTAAAGGTATACGAACAAACGATACACTAGGAATTCTATGGCCAATTAAAATCTATGGCCAAAAAAGAATATTCTATGGCCAAAACGAAATACTCTATGGCCAAAAAAAAAATGTTCCACGGCCAAAAAATATTATCCAAAAATAAATCTGTAGACACCCCCAAAGTTAGCGTTTTTATGTCAAATCTCTCCCCCTAAGTTCTAAACCCCTTTAAACGCAAAATTGTTGAGTTGTCTAAAAATGACTGGCAAATTCAGAATCCTTAGGATTTTTTGCCTAGAGATATCAATATCAAAACTAACAAAAGATGTTAAAAATTGAGGCAAAAAAATGGGCGGATCAAGCTGTGGATCGAACTTCTTAAGGGAATCGTTAAATCGAGGGTTGACTGTAATTTAAAAATTTTAGTGATGTAACATACAGAAAGATATATCGTATAACATGCGAGCATATTCCAAATCGTCTCCATAGGGACTTTCCAGCTCGTCACCAATGCCACCACCAGCTCTGACACCCGCATAAAAATGGTAGATAAAGCAGGTGAGCATATAGTGGCATTTCCTGTCCGGATCTCCTCCTTCCTCGTCGTCTTGGATGTAGAATTTGCGGAAGAAATTGAATGCCAGCACAGTGTCTGAAAAAAAGGTTTGGCACAAAACTTTATATACCATAAAATAATAAAGATCTAATTGAATTAAACTGACACAAATAAACAACTACTAAAGTCATCATAATGGTTAAAATGAGCTGAAACAAGACGTTGAATAAAATGGTTTAAAAATTAATCAAAGGACCTGTTGAAGATTGTGTGTGACCGATTGAAGGATAGCCTTTAACATAGGGAAGGATAACACAACCTGCAAATTTAGTTGAGGACATGTTATTTTTTTACTATCCTCCCTACAATAAACCATCTACTAAGTTTAGTTTCCAGTAGGGTTATCGGTTGGAGTCAAAATCCCGAAGTCGAAAAAATGAGCCGGCTTAACCAAAAAGGAAAGCAGACATTTCTTAATATTTTTCAGGTTTTTTTATTCTTTATCGCCATAAATCTGTTCAATTCTCAGTGAAACAAAGTGCACTTTGAGTTTTTTTTGGCGTCAACAACCGAAAACCTTTATGAGCAATACGCTGCACCGACCTTCTTGATATACCCATCAATGTTTCTGCTTTTCGCTGAAAAAAATTCTTTTAAGGTATCTTTGAAGGGCTGGCGATTGATTGGCTACTATGTTGTTTTCGTTCCTTCTCGCTGATTTTGGATGTCTGCTTTCTGCTTGCGCGACTGTTTTTAAAATCGTGATGGAAAAATCAGTAATCCGGCAGTTTCGCTAACAAACGAACAGATTTATAATGAAAAAGGGAGCATAGCAAAAATCGTCATTTTTGTTCACCACCCCACAATATAAGCGCACTCTCTACGAAATCGCAAAAAAATAGTGCAAAAAGTCAGCATTGAACTTAATAGATCTTATCTTTCATCTCACTCTGAAACATACATCAATGAGCAAAAATGCGTAGAAAAACGGCGAAAAAATGACACCAGAAGTCGAGCAAAGCAAATAAATGACTCTGTACAAGAACTGATGATTGGTAAGAATTACACCAGCCCACAACCAACAAGCGTATCTGCAAAGATAATATTACTGAAATGCGGCAAAAAATAAAAATTTGACTCCAGATATACCTGTAGTCGAAAGATGTGTCTCCCTAACATAATTTCTAGATTAACTCTAACAAAATTAACTAATTCCCTACCGGACTTCTTTCGACACCCAACAGAGCAGTCAAAGTCTCTTCATCAACTTGTTCTCTGTATTTCTGTTTTGTTTTTCGGCGTACAAACTTGTCCCAGTACTTCATGGGAAAAGACTTTGAACTGATCACAATTCTATCGAGATACCAAAACAAGGTGTCTACCAGACTCCGATCTTCATTCTCCTCATCTTCTGTGATCCAACAACCATCGAACATGAGTCTTCTAGCTACTTCTTTCTCCCTTTTAAATGTTATAAGCGGAATTTTTAACTGATAAAATGAGACAAGCATGGCAAAAGAGGCAATAGCATGCATCACACTTGTCCAATACAATATCTGCAATTGTGGTTCAAATATTTGTTCGGAGAAAGAAAAAATGTCGGAAACTTACCTGAGCCAAAAACCACCCGGTTATTTCGTAACTGAAGTAGGGAAGAGTCATTCCTGTGATATAAACTTCTTCCATCACATCTGACTCTCCTTCTTCGCCATCTTGAGAGAAATAGACTATTTATTGAATATAAAAAATTCTAAGAAAAAAAAAATTACCTTCTTCCTTCCTATTAGGAGTGTCAGCTCGATGAAAGAGCAAGATGACATTGATAAAGAAGGCGAGGTACAGGGTGATCTTCTCAATCGTTTTAAAATTTCTCGCAAGGACATTCTAAAGTAGGAATAAAGCGTGATTGGGTTTAAAAGACCTACCAAGACGGATCCCTTGGAGGAAGAACGCATGCTCAACTGTTCAGCTATTTTGGGCTCATAATAAGTTCTGGCAGCTTCATCGACACCTCCATCTTGGCTCAAAGCACCGGTTTGTGACAGATTTGGCTGAGAAGTGAATGATTGAGTCTCATAGATGCTAAAATTATCAACTATCATTTACTTTCAACGCTAAAGACCAACCTTGGTGACTTTGGAGGAGTGGCTGACTGGTGTGATGGCTTAATATGGAAATCATCTTCTTCTGGTTTCTTAGCAGCGCTTGGAGCAGTCCCGTTTGGAATTTTGCCGCATCCTTCATTTTCATGCTCTACCCCATTGCGTTGCTGAGTAGGAATTCCATTCTCTGGTCCCGTCTTCAGTGACTCGTCAGAAGCTTGATGATCTTCTTCTTCTTCTTCTACTCCTTCTTCTAAAATGGGTTTCACACTTGGTTTTACAGATTTTGTATATTAAACCAAATGATTACTATGAATGTGAATTCCAAATGCATCCATATCATGCGTGGTTCTGCTTTTGAAGAATGGATAATGTTGTTGCTGAGGATATACGGGTGCTCTGAAATAAAACATGGTAAAAATAGAAGATTAGATCTAACATGGTTTACAGCAAAGATAAAGCACCTTGCCACAAATGGAGCGTTCAACTGAGTGCTTATTTCTTCATCTTCTGGTGTCATCAAAAAGAAAGCAAAGCGAAAGAGAGTCAGAAACACGAAATAGACCATGCTGGCAGCAGCTTTTCCCATCCGGAATAAAAGCTTGAAGACCTCCGCAATCAGTTGACTCCATGTTAGTGTACTAAAAAATGCATGGTACTTTTCTTTGCATCAGATAGACTTGAGGAATAGTTTGGTCACATTTTTGACCAAAAAATTTTTTACTACAGTCGAACCTCGTTAAAGTGGCACCCCTAATTCAAAAAAATGTGTTTGTGGCATTGTGTTTTTGACCTATGTTTTGCTGGTGTCTTCTGGGCATGTTATATACCAAAATTTAGCTTAGATTCTAGGCTACGTTTTGGTATATAACATGCCCAGAAGACACCAGCAAAACATAGGTCAAAAACACAATGCCACAAACACATTTTTTTGAATTAGGGGTGCCAGTTTAACGAGGTTCGACTGTATTGCAATAAATTTACAATAAAATTGCCTAATTCCCTTTTGCTATTTTTATGAATGAAAAAATATAGCGAAACGTGCAACTCATTCACTTGGAAAACACCCTCAAAGGGGAACGTTAATGCACCCTATTTATGCCACTTGTATTTGTGTCACATATAACCCTTTTTAATCCGCATCAAACATTGTCTTGTGGATGAAAGAGAACTGGTACTTCTGTATTATAACCATGAGATGCGGAGTCGATGTGTCAAAAAAGATCCTCAAGAATGATCTACAAAAAAGGTATGGCCGTTTAAAAGTGGCGGAAATTGTTTGCACGCCCTATACAGCAGTACCAGAATCTCGTTTTAGGTGCTACAACAAAATTTTTGCAAGTACCGGAATTGAGCAAAGGCATGTTTGAAAGATTTAGAGACATTGTCTGGTTTGAGAGCATGTGCAGCTGTGACACCATATTCCATTCCAGTTCTGATCGTGTTGGAAATTATCTGTCTAAAACGAATTGAAGAAATTGAGTATTTTTAGAAACAAAAAGAAAGGCAAACTTACTCTCCAACCGAAGTTTGTTGTAGAAAGTAATCCCTTTGGCGCATTGCTCGCTCAACCTTAGAGTCTGTAGAATCACCTGAACTTATTTCGGCCGCGTGCTGCATCTGGAAAAAAGGAAAATATGAACGAATTTGTGACATCTATAAGTAAACAAACCTCGAAAATGGTGTCTTCGCAAAAATTGATAAAAGCCTCCAGCTTCCCTTGTTCACCACCATCATCTTGCAGCACATTGAAAAGAAAAGCGTTTTTAGAATCACGAATTTGCTGCTTGCTCCACTGAAATATAATAGTTTTTCTAGATGAACCTAAAATAAAAAGTTTTTTACCTGTTCTAGCCAGGACTCTTGGATTTCGAAATAAATTTTCTCAACCCGTTTGCTTGATCCCATTATTTCGATGCGACCAAGAAATTGGTCAAAGTATTCAAGTAAAGAGCTGGCTTTTTCTACGATTTTCTCTAGTCTTGGATCATTTGTTATATGCTCTTTGAGGTTAGTTAGCAGAATAGCAAGATTGAAACCTTAAAATGTGATATTAATTTTTCGTATAAGGAACTCACTACAGAACCACTGTTTAATAAGTTTACCTTTATAATTTTTCTAAAAATATTTAGTTTTATAACACCTTTTTACAAATAAAGACGATGAAAAGGGCTGTTTGCGGGTTGCACGTGGTGTCGAGGGGTTCAAAAAACTAGCGTGTAGGACCCTGTGCGAAGTCCCGCAAAAAGTAGAGTCTGCGAAGCTCTGTGCAAGGTTTTGTAAAAGACTGGGTTTCAGACGGATTTTGGTCAAAAGAGCATCTTTCGCAAAATTTCGACATAGGGGTGTTTAGCCAATCTTTGGACAAATGTGAAAAAATATATTTCTCTAGACAAGTGTCCAAAAATTGGCTAACTGCTTGTCATAACGTCAAGGTTTTGAAATTTGAATTTCATTATTGATTTTCTAGTGGTCGGGTGTGTTTTCTGCTATTTTTACTCTTTTTTTTTTTTTTTGATAAAGGGCTTTAGTTGGAAAACGCTGAAGTAAAATCTCAAGCTTATTTTTGCGTTTTAACGGTGTCCAGCTAAGTGAAATAATCATGAAAAATAAATCTATTACTTTCACATACCGTAAAACCTCTGATAATAACCTCTAATAAAATAATATCCCCGGGGGTATTATTTTTCAACCCTCTCCGGGAAGGGGGTATTATTAGAGGGGGGAGGGTTATTATTTTTCAACGTTTCAATGAGCCATAATTTGGTTAAAAGATTAAGAAAAAATAAATCTTTCCTCAAATCAGCAGCGGTTTCAAATTTTTTTCTCTAAATTATTAAACTCTTCCATCATTCACCCACTATCCCATTATTCTTCTCAGAAAAAAATATACACTAAATCGAGATATACACTAAATCGAGATATACACTAAATCGAGACTACACTATATCGAGTGTATGGTTTAAGCTATTTTAGTGCAAACCAACCAAACCTGAATAAAATATACACTAAATCAAGGTTTACACTAAGTCGAGACTCGACTGTACTGTATTATTATAATCCATTAGTGTCTAAACTTTTATATATTAACATAAAGCTTTCCATGAATGTTGGTATATGTGTATAGAGCTTTTGTACTTCATTTCGACATTCACAATAGGTTATGTATAGAGCAGAAAATCATCTTTCTATAAGTTATGCAAAACTTGTAACTTTTGCACTTTGTGTCTATATACTATTGAACTTTTGCACTGCAGAGTCAGGACATTTTAAAAGCAGGATTGCGGACGCGGTCCCATCCCGCCATCATCTCTATATATAAGTCTTATTTCTGTGCCTCTTTAGACCTTTACTAAAGAACCTTATTCTTCTTATTTTTCCGTGTCGCTAATGAACACAGCAGGTTTACTCAATAACTAAGGAGTCTTAAAATATATTTACCAATATCTCTTGCAGGATTGTGAAATCTTTCTGTAAACTCCATGTAATCGACCTTTCCATCATTATTTACATCTGTGCACATCATTAAATAAGTAATCTCTTCACTGAAATATAACTATTCACATAAAACCTTAAACCCAAACCCTAAGTAAACAATGGTTGCACTTACACAGAGTACATCTTCTGCGCTTCCATTGCTCTTTGGAATTCCTTGGGGCTGATCCATCCGTCTCGGTTAGTGTCTAAATATTAAGCTTTCGTAATAAGACCATCCTCTAAATGCTTGAAATAAATTACCAAAATCTTGAAAGGCCTGAGAAGTGGTCAAATCCTTTAATTTCAAGAACATGTCCGAAAACTTGAGGATCATTTCCACGCATTGTTGACTCTCTACTAAAGCATCCACCATCTGTTTTCCAATAGGGCCATTAAGCACATTTCCTAAATTTGAATGAATGAAATCAATTTATATTTCAAAAAGGCCATTAACCTTCAAGCATGGACAGCATGAGCACGATCATATCTTTTTGCAAGTTTAAGAACTCTCTTAGCAATTCCAACTGCGTGCTATTTTTGTACAATTTCTCCATCATGTGAGCAAACAAGAAAAAGAAACCATTAATGGCATCCCAAAGACGAGAATTAGCCAGTGTCATTTGATTCCCAATGCAAGGACCCTGCAATAGAGTTTGTTAGAAATGCTTTTTAAGCGAAACAACAAAGAACCTGGATGCTTTCGGTCAATGTGTTGAACACCTGGCTGCACACTTGAATGGCTCGTAGAAAGTATTCCTTGCCTCCTTCATCGATCATTTCCTTGCTTGAGTAGTGCCAGTAAAAGTCCATCACTGATTCTTGCAATCTCAATAAATAGTCCACTGTAGAATTGATGAGATTGACACTGGTTGTGTGGCCTGCAATAAATCGAGACCTATCAGTAAAAGGTGGTTTTTAAAAAGACCTCAGGGATCGTACACACTCATTTGATCGCAACCCATTTTATCATAATTTTCATTTGAACTTGAGAACCGAAAACAACGCGTTTACAAAGTTGGGCCACTGTTTTTTTTATAATTACTCGATTGAAATTTTCGTAATTATACAGCTTCTACACACTTTTCATGTGCGTTCATGATTCAAAAAGCTTTTCTTTTAATAAAGTGTAGGTCCGACCCATCAATATTAAATATACCACTTTTTAATCGATAACGCAAAAGAACTCTAGCGTTTAAAGGCCAAAATGCATGATATCACAAAAGAAGAGTCCAAACCTGGCTGAGTGCGCAAATAATTTTGAAAATCTAAATTTTTATCGTTAAGAATGAGACAATTAGGAAAACATTCAACCAAGATTATGGCCTTCACAAGTCAATTGCAGAAAGCGGAAGAGTGAGCATGTAAAATCAACGTCATTCAAGTTTTGGTGTGTGCCAGCTGCCAACTCCGCACCCATACCTAATCCCTCAGCCTAAAGAAGCTATATTGCATAATAAAACAACATTGCACAAAAATACTTTTATCTGGCGTTCGAACATTTCCAAATTCAACACACTGCATTTTGACATTAATCCGGCCAAAGAAGTAAAAAAGCGAACATCCTTTTTGAGTTGCAAATAACCGATCAACATCTGAGTGATACATTACTTGAGAAAACAGTTGACTAAAAGCGTATAAAACTGACTTTTTGAATGTCTTTGTTGCCCCCACTCAGCAAGTGAATACTAAATCACAAAGATAGGGTAATTTTAAAAAAATTTTTGAAGTTTAACCCTAGTTGCAGTGTCTGCGCGACCATATCATTGGGTTCTCCATTAGAAGCGGACAAATACATCAAGCACATAATTGCCGCCCCTCTATCAGCTAAGATGGCTTGTTCTGCCCGCAAAGCTTGACTAATTTCTTCCTTTTCTGCCTGGTCCACTTCTTTGTCATCACTTCCATCATCATCATCGTCTTGAATATGGATGGATTTGGCCATTACATCTGCATAATTGATGTACAGACGGTCATCGGCAATCGACAGAGCTTGGCCTATAAAAGATGGGATGTTACAGTCACAAACAAAAGTTTTAAACCAACTTTCTTCGCTTGTAGCAGCCCTTTGAAAGCAAAGAATAAGTTGGCGCAAAGCATCTGGCACTGGACGCTGAGAAACATTTACAACACTCAGTCTAAAAAATAACTATTTTATAGGCACAGACCAAAATAAATTTAGCCTTAAATTAGAGCTGAGTAACCAAATTAGCTATACATGTGAATATCGCATATCGGTTTATATTCCAATTAGAATGAAAATTTTACCTTTCTTCCGCCCCATCCTCAATTTTCAATGCACCACTTTCCTCTTCGATCCCTACACGAACTATTGCTGCTTCATGAGATTCTTGTTTGCTCTAAAGTATAAAAAACATTAAGTCGAAAATTTTATTCAGCTTTAATCACGCTTCGGCGAAACATGTTTCGCGTAACAAATTTATACGAGTTTCGCGAAACAAGCTCACAAAACATCGAAACACAATGCCCTTGCCCAAATAACTATGAAGACAATTGAGTAGAATTTCTAAAATTTCCAAAACTTCAGTCTATCATTACTGTTAAAATTGCAAATTGTTAATGACCCATCTAAGGAAAGTCGGATGTAGAGCTGAAGATATGGAGCAGGATTGGCCGGCCATTAAATAAACCTGCCGGCCATTAAATAAGTTCCTTTATTTTGATTTACCGTTCCCCTCTTTCTTTTTTTCAGGTTTCGTTGTTCAAAAATGTTTCGTAAGTAAGCGTAAAGAAGCAATGTTTTTCAGATTTCAGACTACAGCCAAGACTGTTGCCTCGCTATCGATCATTCTTGCTCTTCTACTCATGCTTATTTATTTTTAGAGACGAAAGAAGTTAAAGCTTTTATGGACGATTGGTCAAATAATGGTACAAATATGGGATGCCAGTTTCCGTAATATCCACGTGAAAATAAATTAAATTTTTGGTATCACAAAAGAAATTAGACCGATTTATTGCTTTTTTCCTCTTGACAAATGTGAAAAGCTACTGTAACATTTGATCGACCTGTAATAAATAATAAGTAATAATAGAACCACTATTTTCTCCATAGGTTATCATGCCCCTTTAATGGACAAATTAATGACACTTAAATACAGCACATACACAAATGTCGGCCACAAGTAGATCTTGACCAATATCTTCATCGCACAACCACTTCTCTGAGAACGCCGGAAGAAAGAAGTTGATCGCTCTATGTCTAAAAGTTGACTATTTAGACGGATAAGAAGAAAGAGTAGAAAAACTAGAGAAGCAAACGATCATTGTCTCACATCAAGAAATAATTACTTATCAACTTTGTAGAGATGACTAGCAGTGATTAAACTGATCGCCATTCTTTTTCTTTGAAGCGTGAGCACTTTCTTCCACCTATCTTCTTTTTCCATGCGACTTGTTGCCTAAGCAAAGAGCTCAATGATGTTAAAATTATAAAAAGAAAGAAAGTTTATTAAACATTTTTAACACAGTTCTCGTACTGGAGGGTGGCGCAAAAAAATTCATACACTTTAAAATTTATGACCCCGAAACGGCCGATTTCTTATTATGGAATTTCTTATGGGTGGTTCGAGCATAATAGTTGGGGGGGGGGGGGGTAATACAGCAGTATTAAAATCGGGAATCAGCCGCAAACGGTATGCTCTAGCAAAAATTTTTTAAGTGCCTGATTTTTTGCGCCACCTTGTAGTTACGGGTACAACAACTAACAACAAACCAAACACCAAGAAGAAGCAAAAACCAGAAAGTTTAGTCATAGTTCTTTACGTAGATTTATAGTTTATACGAAACACAGAAGGGAAAAGAGTGCAGCAGCACTGCAGAAACGGAGGTACTGCAAATGGTTAGTAAGCTTACTTAGGCACACCATACAATGAAACCATTCTCAAGCAGCTGACAATCGCTCTTTTTCGTTGATTTGAGATGACTTGCACTAATTTTGATGAAATAGGTATTAGGTGCTCGTTCTGAAAATCAAAAATGTGTCAATAAGTGCAGTCTCGATGTGATAAGAGTGCTACGCAATAAACATTAAAAATAAATTCTGATCACAACTTCATACAAACTCCACTCAGACTTCGACGGGACTAGTTTAGCAAAACAAATCTAAAATGCTTAGAAACAACGATTTTTATTGTGGTTTTCAGACGTCTTATATATGATCGTATCAGGCACGAAAACTATGAAACAACTTTAAAATGGCCTAAATCTCTAACTTTTTCAAAAGTAGTTTTGAGGGCTCTCATAACCAAAATGTTCGCCAGATCCTGCTAATCATTTTGAGTACAGTAAAAACTCGATACAACGAGCCCCCTACACAGTTGAACCTCTACATAACATACCGTATATTCTCTATTAGAAGGCCCGGGCCTTCTATTTTTCAACCCTCCTCTTAGGGGAGCCTTCTATTAGAAAGGGGCCTTTTAATAGAGAATTTACGGTATATTAATTACATATTGTTATTTATTCATGTTAATTAATTAATTGATGAATCATAAAAATGATGCTCTTTAGCTGGCTGGAACCGTAGTAGATAACTCTACAGACGAAGTCGCTGGCGTTGAACTATGTTGCTATTAATGAACGCTTAAAAATGTTTTAGGTTAAAAATTGTTGGGAGAATATTGGTAAGCCTCGACATAACGAACATTTTGGCCGGACCCCAGAGAGTTCTTTATATCGAGATTTTATTGTACAAGATTTCTGAAGACAACAATAGACAACAAAAATTGTTTCCTTAAAATCATTGCAAACTTTGTTCGTTATACGTTTTTCGCCGAGGTATGAGTGGAGCTACAGCAGTTCTCGTTAAAAAAATCATATTCAGGCACAAAATTTCTGGTTCTCACTTTTTCTTCGTATCGAATTTTCGATTTTCTAATGACACATTTGCACTCGCGGTCCGGCACAAAATTTTACCTGGCAAAAGTTTAATCCGGCATTATGTTATCACCAAGATTACATGCGGGCTTTTAAAGATCTTTTATGACAAGTGTAAGCTTCCCTTTTGTTCTAATTTTCAGCTTTCGATTAAATCAAAAGTGTGTTAGTGAGGTGCAGTTGTGATTTTATACAAGTGGTACACAAAAGATAGTTACAAATAAGTCCCGGTTTTAACTTTTCGTTAACTGAAAGCTGAAAATAAGAAGAAAAGACAAAATTAGGCTGTTGCAAGAGGACAACAGCAAAAACAAAAAAGAGAGACCTTTTAAGAGTGACCTTCTGTGGATGTCGACTCGGTATGAATCTGTTTCTTACTTTCAGGCTTTGAAACCCTTTTTCTTGTACCAATGAAAGCATTTAAAAAGAAAGTCTGTGTACGACAAACTATCATTTGAGCAATACTCCAAAAAATTGAAAAGAACTCGATAAAACGATAATGTACCCCTGTCAAACCCTTTTGAGAATCTCTTTAGCACAGGAAAAATTATTTTAAAACCTGAAAGTAAGAAAAAATTCACACCAAGTGAACATCCACTTGGTTTAGTTGGTGCGTAAAAATATTTAATACTTAGTGCCTAAATACTTAAACTTGTTGTAAGATTTTTAAAAGCCGAAATGTAATATATTAATGTTGATGACAAAATAATGCCAATGCAACATTGTTTCGAGTAACCCACGTCCGTCAATGTCATAACAAGTCGTTTGAACGCGCGTGAAGCAGTTTCTTCCCCAGGAGACCCAAAAAACTTGTAAATTTGACACACGATACAAATAAAAGTTTCCAAGCTTTACATTGCAATTTACAACCGATAAACTTTACATGACAACATATGGTTAGGAAATCGTACACTTCATAGAATAGAATTTGACGGGATAAATGAGTATTTTGCGGGAAATTCAAATTTGACGGGATAAAAAATTATTTTGACTGAATAAATGATTAATTTGAAGGGTGATTTCAATTTGAGCAAAAACATTTATCGCGTGTCAAAGTTCAAGTTTTTTTCTCGTACAGAGAAACTTGTGCTAGCGCGTTCACACAATGTGTCATGTTATTGATGGTCGTGGAAGTGACCCTTTAAAAATAAAAGAGGAATTCTAATAGCTAGGAAGTGTCTAACCATATGAAGAATGGCAACAACTTGGCCTAAATAAATAGACGTTATTAAACAGAATGTTTAATTTAGCACTCAAATAAAACCCATATTCGCGATCTGGAACAAAATATTACACAAAAAAATACTTTTTTCGATATAATTTTCACCTTTTCGACCACAGAATCCTGGGTCATCTCACTTTTGCCACGCATCTGACTCTTTCCAATTTTACGATACAAATTAAGTTGCCAAGCATTTTTGTCAGTAGGGTCAGTCTAAATATGTCAATAATCAACATCCTTACGCAAACGGTAAAAGAGCTCACTTTCACGGGAACATCCAGCAAACCACGAATAAATTCGCGAATTTTCTCATCACTTTCTTTGTTGAGGAATTTTTCCTTGCTCTGCTGTACAATATCCAGCTCTCTACCACCAAAAACATTCAAACCGACGGGAAGCAGTCTTTTGATGCAAGCGATTACGATACTGTTTGCAAATTTGTCTTTTCTTATCTAAATTTAAGTAAAAAATCTAATTTTTTACTGTCAAACATACATTCCCCTCGCGGCGTTTCTTCTTCCTCTCAGCAATGGCTGCTTTTCCAGTCTAATATTTTTATTTTTTCAATTTTTCACAAACCATTTTTACCTTCATATCTCCACCAGCTACCATGGCAGCATCAGATTCCTCAAACTGTGCTATGTAGTTCAGTTCCTCTCGTTTAAAGTGTTGACTCAAAGACCAAATTTTGAAGATCACAGCCACATTTTCGTAGACACCGTCGCTCTCCCATGTGGGCGATTTCAACCACTTTGCTCGGTGTAGATCAGTGAACTTCATCAAGACAGGGAAGAAGGCATATACATCACGCACTGGATGTGGAATTTAAAAACTTAAGATTTATCTGAAAGTCTACCCAAACGAGCATTATCTTCCGAGACTGTACTTTCATCTGCATCATCAGGGTGAGTTCTCATTCTTTCTTCTTCACGAAATGCTTTTTCTGCCATTATACGGAGATGTTCCGCCACGGGAAGCATGTGGTCTTTGACTGGATCACACGTCACATGTTGAATGATGGGAACGGCGAAAACTAAAATGGTGCATCAACAATAGCATATGGAATTAATTAATTAGAATGGAAGCCACAGTTAATTCGACACATCCAAGGTGCATTCTCTATGCCAACATGGTCTTTCATCAACTTTAAGAGCGCACAGAACATCCTGTTGATGTGACCACTGTTAACTTGCGTAACGGGAATGCTAAAAAGAGAATGTGTTAAAAAAAAAGATCTGAAAAAGTGCATACGAGGTGCGATTCGGCCCCTCAGGCCCCATTTGCCACCAATAGCACAAGTACGAGCATAATAACGGCAAGTCGACATCGAAAACATTAGGAGATGTGGAATAGGAAACGGAATTTTGAGCTACATTCTCAATATCAGAGAGCAACTTTTCCAATTGTGGAATGTGTTGAGACAGATTCTGCAGCATTTCTAAAAGTAAAACTACTTATTCGGTTTACCGGTCACCCTAATTTTTTTGCAAAATGACCATAAACAATATAGTGAAGTACTTTTTTTGTTAAACACAATAAGAAAAACAGTTTTAAACGGTTACTGAATTAGAAATCGATTCTTTGTTAAAAAATTCCACCCGACAAATCCGAACTACGCCAACTTTACTATTTGGCGTCAATTTCCAAAAAATGCCGGCTTGGCCTCTAAATCAAATAAGTACCAAAATAAAAAACAATTCATAAAATTTATAAAGTAAATTTATCAACTATCTGACCTTGCACTTGAACAGATTGGTCCCGACTTTTGGCCAACACAGAAAGCTTGTTATTGCTATTGAACTCAGCCTCAAGAAACGCAACGGGGAAACAGCTGGCAAAAGCTCCCAAACACTGACCCAGACCAGGACGATGCCTAAAAATACGGTTGTAATTAAGTAAAGCAGTAACTATAATTTTACCTTTCCACTTCGTAAGCAACCGACTTTCGATGGGAGTAAGAGTTGGCCAATCCAGTAACCCTGGAATTTAAGAAGCAGCAATTAACCTCTATTAAAAGTAAAAGGTAACAGGGTAAAAGACCTCACACCCACAAAGTTTTTTGAAAAGTATTTCCAAGGTAATTTAACCGATTCTTTTATGTAAAAGAAGTTTTTAACGTAGTTTATAAACACTTCGCTACCTAATAGATACGATTTCTTTTTTTGAAAAAAGTGAATTTTTCCTTGGGGACCAAATTTTGCCTTAGTCGTCAAAATCTACCCAAATCAACTCTGAAACGTAACTAAAGTTTAACAGCTAGGTCCAGCGCACGTTATTTATGTGCGTCTTTGTTTATAATATAATTAGTGATGACGACGATGCGATGTATCGCACACCCGAAAGTTCTGAAGAAGTTTTAATAAATGGTCAAACAAGAAAGCTGTTAAGAACAGCTTAAAAAATTTGTTAGGTTTAAAGTTCGTGTATTAGGCGTATAGATTGCGGGGGTGGCCTACCGAAGTAAGGTCTAAACTTTGTGTCGTTCAACATTGCAAAAAGAACCCACATATACAAGCTGTCGAGAATTTTGTACGAAGCAGCCTGTATGTCATCGACTAAAAGAGAGTGCTCCTAGTTTACTTTAGACGTTTTCAATGGACTTCTTACGTAAAAGTTCACTTCCGAAATGATTTTTGGCTAAATGTAAAAACATGGATGTCAGAATTGGAATGATCATTTGGTAGGCAAATTCTAAGGAAATCCTAAAAATCAATCTCTAAACTTTTAACGACAAGAATTATAAAAAGGTGTCATACCAAGATTTCAGATTCTGTCCTCTAAGCAATGAATATTGACCCCTTTCCTTGAGCTGCATGACGGACGAAAACAAATCATCTGCACAGTTGTTGAAAAACAAGAGAAGACCGGTTCGAACAATGTCAGAGTTCATTTTTACAAGCATTCTAAATCCAACTTTTACACAAATACAGAATCATGCAAATTTACCTAAAATCCAACGCTTGAGTAAGACCTTGTAAACATTTCACAGTGATTTTAGCCACACTTCCGAAGGCATGATTTTTAATACGCAACAGAGCAGCGAGACGGCAGAACAGGCTGAAATTTGGCATAGACGTTGTGCCATCCCCTTCAAAAAATTTTCATCTAACCTTGCGACCATTTCTTTCTCTTTATTTGAGGCCATTCCAGTAGTGATGATAGAACTGCTAGACATGAAGTAGTTTTTGTGGGCATGGAAATAGGCTTTAATGAGGGGAAGGACAACTTTCTCGAAGAATTTTACATCCTGTCCCTCTTTCTTAAAAGAGTTGCGACGAGTTAGCTCTTGACTCGGCTTCACTGATTTCATTCGAAAGCTTGCTTGCTCCAAATATTGCAGTAGCTTTTCCAGCAAGTTGTAAGCAAATCTTTTTTCCACTGAAGCAACAAGTCAGTACTGGTGCAAAGGCACACATTGTTTTACCTGAACTTCTTTCTCCTTCAATTTTGACACGATCAGTAGAGGGCTCCATTTCGCCTCCAGTACTTTAAAGCATGACACCTGTTTTATTTAAAATAAAGATGTTTGCATTTACCAGATGTAGCCGTGATATTGGAAGAATTTGAGTATTTCTTGTGCTCTAAACCGGTCTTTTCTTCTCTCGAAATCAGTAAGCAAGTCCCATGGCACAAGATTTAATGGCACACTGGCACCACTTGTAGACAGATCATGGTAAATCTGAAACGGCATTTGGTCTAGCTTTGTAAGAAAAAAACAACTAAAAAATTCATGATGAACCTTTTTGGCCCAAATATCGTGCGAATTTTCAGCCATTCTCTCAGCTAAACACATCAGTGATCAATTGGTCTAAAACTATTTTTTTCTAATGTAAACCTGCAATGGACATATCTTTTTCCAAATTCATGTTGGACAAATCGATTGGACGAGGATTGAAATCTTCAATTGAAGTGCCGGAAAAGATTCGATTCTGTGTGGCTTTCTCATACGCATCCTGGTCAACCAGCTCAAAATTGTAGTTCCAAATGAGTAGAGCTCGTAAACACTCTGCACACCGCTCCTTGTAAAAGTCTTTTTCCTGTAATTTAGAGCAATAGAAGCAAGTATAGGCTGTTTAAACAATAAAATTTATCACATAATCCTGAAGCTGATTGAAAGGCACCAGACGAGGATGGGTGAGCGCTTGACGGGAGTAAAGTTCTCCTGATATCCAGCCTTTCTCCAGCTAAAAAGTGCAATATTTTCCTTGGGTTAAAAGGAAAAAAAAATTAAAGAAGATACCTTTCGTGCAGCCCATGAGTCATGAAAATGCTCGGCAAATCTGGCAGTCATCTTAGCTACAAATGTAATTTGGATAACAGAAAAATAATATGCACCACAACTTACTCAAATCTGGCCCCAATCCAACCTTGGAATCATCCACTGGTCTGGGCACCCAAATTCCTTCACTGTCTTGAACTTTAGCCAATTCACTCCGTTCACTACCAACAGTAAGAGCATAATCAGGCGAAATAGCGGAACCTAAATGTGGATTTTTGGTCAGCGCAAGAATTTTTATATTTTCTTGAATACCAATTGCCGTTAGACAAGGCAAGGCTTTCCCAAATAGTTCAGGATCGTATGGTTTCGAGCCGAGTGAATCAAAGATAGAGTAAAAAAGAAGCATAGACAATCTTTTCTCAGTTTCCGAAGCCACACCATAACTGAAAATTGAAATAAATAGAAAAAGACGGACAAATATTTTCGGCGACTCACGCATTTCCGCTGCCATAGTACTTGTTGCATCTTTCATAGTGAAGAGTCAAAATTCTGAGTGGCACCAGCACATTTTCAGTCATTTGCTGTATGTCAATAATAACTTTTCTCAGAAGTTTCACCTGCATTTGTGTATTCCTGTATATTTAAATCTGTTTAATCCAAATTACCATCATTGCTGGAGCCAATTCTCGTGTCAATGCAACTAAATATGCAAAAACAATTGAATTTAATGACTGAAAACTATAGGCTACCTAAGAAATCGCTGACTGCATCTCTTTGGTTTTTGGTCAGTGAACGCAATCGATTCGTGCGGTAGACCTATTGTTTTGTACACATTTTCTGGTAATGAGGGTTATAAATTGCACATACTGTGTGCAAAGTGGCATCCAAAAGAGCAGCATGATGCTCAGCATCCGCAAAGTATTGAGCGTGGTTGGTGAGCAAGGGAAGAACAGCATTGCACAAGTATCTGTTCAATGCCAGAGCTGTATCGCTCTCAAGAGCGCGCGGCTAAATCATCAATGTTTATGTTTGTTTTTCATGCTGCTAAATTTACACTATCCATCATAGTGGCAGCTCTCAAATCCGGCAAGAAACTTTGCTCTAGGAAAGTGAACAGCATTTCCTGCGAGTCAATGCCATAAACACGGTCAAGAAACAGTAGAATCGACTAAAAAGTATATAAGTAGTAGTTGAAACGGGTACAATTTCTTACTTGTTTGTGGTTTGGCAGTAAACCCTGTAATTAAGCTTATTTGTAAAATTCAATAAAAGTGCTTTTTGTAATCAATATCTGGAAAACCAACCGGTAGGGGACCAGTGTCTAAAAAAAAATCTCTAAATCTTTATCAATCATAAAAATATAACTTAAGTTTAGTTTTATTAGTGGCTGTGCACCACAGAACATTTGTTACGCGGTTACTGTTACGCCACAACAATTTGCATGTATTCATTTATAGTACTCATTTTCGAACAAATTTTTTTATTCTGAGGCACAAAAGACCTCAGGAATCCGAATATGAAAACAGAATTTCAAAAAAAGACTTGGTTGCTGAGTTATGAACAAAACTAGGAGAAAAAAGGATAAAAACTAAGTTTGCGGCTGGCTATGATCATATCTCAGCAACCGAGCCTCTTTTTGAAACTCTGTATTCAGATTCGGATTCGTGAGGTCTTTTCGCTTGCCAGGGTGCCTCAAAATAAAAAAAACACTTACAAAAATGAGTACTGTAAATTAGTGTATGCAAATTTTCGTGGCGTAATAAATTGACCGCGTAACAAATGTACCTCGTAACAAATTTTCGCGTAAATTGTACACCCTTATCAGTGTTTTCATAATTGACATGACATCTGAGTCAGATGATCTGACACTGACACCAAATGTCAGTGTCATTTTAAACGTCATGTCAGTGTCAAGCTGACGTCAGTGTCAGATGTCATGTCAATTATGAAAACACTGACCCTTATTAGTTTTTTGTTAGAGCTTAGTCAAAGCATAAATCCAAACCACCAGTATTAGAGACAATGTTTTCGAAAATTAGCCAGTTTTTACAATGAGAATGAAAAAATTTTGCAGAATTATAAACACAATAAATCTTAATGCTAAAACAGCAACTAGGTAATTCTCATTCTTACCCTCATCTTGTGAAATTTCCTATTCTTATTTGGAAGGCCGTATGGAATTTTCCGTTAAATTATATGTTTTACTCCCCGTCAAAATACCTATTTCTCCATCAAATTTGTAAAATTTGATTCTCTCAGCAGTGTCCAATGACTTTTTTTAGTTTTTTTCAACTTCTAATATAATTTTTATTATTATTTATTCTTTAGTTTCTCTTTTGCTGTTGAGAGCTTTTGTCGTGTTCCATAAATCGAGTGTTTTTTTCAAAATTTTAACATACTTTGTTTTTTTTTGTAGCTCTTTAATTGCAGCTCTTAGTAAGCTTGATCTTTTAGTGCTTATTACAATTTAAAAATTTAACAAAAAAAAAAAACTCCACAAAGGTTGACCCTGTAAAGCAGTCTTTGTGTTGTCGAGGCTAGACGCACGCCGCCTCTTCATTGCTTGAAGGGAAAGCACACTTTCATTGTACTGTGCTTTTGCCGGTATAATCAATCTTTTCAATTGTGGTGAACTTGTTGCACTCTGATAAGCTGAATTTGTAGGTGAATTCGCTTGAGGAGATTCATCCCTCTTTTGCTTTAAAGAGACTTCTTTGGCGTAGTTTGCTCTTTTTCGCTTCAACACCTGTTCCACCGAGTCATTCCAAGCATTGTTATTAGTTGGTTTACTGATTTGGAATTGACAAACAACATTGGCTGCAATGTTAGCAAAGGTTGTGTTGGTTGTTAGTGGAAGGGGGTTAGCGGGAACGCCATTATGCCAACTATGAACACTATTACCGTCCGTCTGGGATGTGTGGGCCAGATTGGGAATGGCGAAGCGCAAAGAGAGAATGTGTCCCAAATCATCTAATGAGATCAGAGAACGAAGGATTGCTCTGGCTCTTACAGAGTCTCCTTTGCCTTCCTAAATTATTTGATCGTTTTACTAACTCTACTAGATTACAATGAAAAACAATGCATTGTAAAGTAGTGAGGAATTTAAGGTGCGACTGGACGGGTGCAACGGGGCTTGGAGTTAAAGTGCGTACACAAGCATACCTGAGAGAAAAATTACCCGAAAAGAAGCTTTGCATGAAAATAGCATTCACACCAGAGCTTCTTTATGCGGTAGGTCCCTGTAAGGGTAATACGGTTGTAATACAGTAGTACCGTTTTATTTTTTAATTTTCGGTCAAACTATTAGACCGAAAACCCCAAAAACCTCGACCACCAGCTCAAACCGACGACCCTTTGATCCACTTTTTTACCTTTTGCCAAAGTCAAAAGAGTCGACATTGGAGTTTGAAAAATGTGGGATTTAGTGAGGGTGGAACTTTTTGGTGACAGTAAATCATGATTTTACTATACTCGCTTCTTACTTGAATAGTGAGTGGGTCAGGCGCACATTTGGCCAATAAGTCGACCAGAGAGGAGTAGAAGTCAAGAATAGCTGCTCCTAGATCTAAATAATCTTCTCCCTCACCGTCTTTGCTGGGATATTTGCTGGAATACCAAATGTACATTGGTTTGAACAGTAAGCACAGGTAAATTTTCTCAGTCTCTTTGTCAGAAATATTAACACTTACGGATGCTCGCGAAGGACATTGGAATGAAGAAATTGTGGATCTTCCCCTTCTTCTAAAGCTCGAATGTCTTCGGACAAAACAATTGCTTCCTTAACAACACCTTTCCGTAAAACAATCAGGTTTGATAAACCAAACCAACCTTAAAAGCTGCAAAAAGTCCTTGTCCCTCCCCCTTCAAAGCAATTCCCAAGCATTCCGGCCTACGAATCAGCAACCTAATCACCAAGTTAGCGTTCTCCTCCACAGTTTCTCCATTAATCCAGACACAGAATCTTAAAAAGTCGATGTAGCGTTCTCCTTCTACTGGATCCCAGCCAATATCCGGATATTCTTTGGATATCAGTTCAGTGTTGGGCTGTAAACATAGATATTAAAAGCAGGTCAGCCAGTAACATGTTTAAAAACCACACCTGAAGTCCACACCTGCTCAAATAAACCGTCACTTTATCCAATTCTTCCTCCTTGAGAGCGAGGGACAATTCATTGTTATCCATGAAAGAAGAGTAAGCAACATCAAGAGGAACAGATCCCCGAAGACTAGGTCTAGCCAACAGCATTGTTGCATTGTCTAACAGGAAAGAGAGATGCTCAAACATAGCCTTCTGGTTCATTCTTGAAGTGCGGCAGAAGTAGCAGAGGAACCGGGAACAAGCAACCACCATTTCTGAGGCATTCTAAATTGAATATGAACAGGAGCTTGAAGAATTGAAGAGCTTGATCAATTTACACTGGCACTTGATCCACTCGAGTCATTGAATTCAACATCTACAGCTGATTGTTGTGTGGTGAGCACATTCATCTGAATAATTGGGAATTAAAGCAACTCAGTAGATGCAAGGTTCTTTTGACTACAATTTAAAATAACTACTTAAAATAATATATGTAGAAGCAATCAACTGTATTCTATCTAACAGAACTAGGGGTCTATTGCAAGGGAAGGAGGGTGTACTACAGCCAAAGTTCGGAACTAAAAATTATTTTTGCACCTAGTTTGGTATACCAAAATGTATGAAAACACAAGCTGAACACTTCCTTCTTCCAAAGCGAGGAGCGCTCTATTAGAGAAAACCGATAAAATAGAGAGGGTCGTTATATTAGAGGGAATACGATACCATAATAGTCATCACATCTTCATGTACTCGCAAAAGGCGCATCATATCTGGGTGTTGGAAGAATATGCGGTTGTTCATTAATTGCCTAAAGATAAGCTTTTTTACAAAATTTATAAAAAATTTTTTATATTATTACCAGAGTCCTCGCTTTAAAATGGCTTCTTCACATCTTTCCAATTGGACGTTCAAAAGCTCGCGAATTTGAATTAAGTAGACAATAAACCCCTTCACATCTTCAATGTTACGATTATGAAGAACGTAGGTTTGCGCCATTGCATCCATCAATTCTCAAAATGGTTTAGAATGTTAAATTTCAAATCAGAGACTTGGCTGTGCTCAGGTATACGGTATAATGTACAGTGACGGACAATTATTTAAGGACACAAAAAGCTTGTTCAATCCGCTACAAAATAAGTTTGACTTCTTGCTCAATTCTAACAAACGACCGCTAAATAGCGAACAAACTACTAAAAGCGGCACAAATTTAAAGTGTCCTAAAAAATTGTCGCCAAAAAATTGTATTGATTGTATATTTTGGTCTTGTTTGTGTGCATTATATATGAACAATTAGTTCAAAATGCCTGTTCAGGGCTATTTCCACATGTCTTTTCTCAAAAAAATGTTCGGACCATAAGGAAAACCATTGTCCGAGATTTTGCCAGTCGGGCAAATCTCGGCCAATTGGACAGCCAATTGGCTACAACTTAGTGAGGTCAAATTTCACGCAATACCTCTTATGCCAGCATACTGTCGTAACATTAGATTGAATATGCCCCGCACTAATTTGTTGCTCTCGATCTCTGATTCATTTGCCCAACGCCTCAATGTGCTCACGATCATTTGTCTGAAAAAATTATTGTTAAAGAGAGTGTCTAATAAAAGAGTAATTTTATAAAAAAGATAGTTTCTAATAAAAGGAATGGAGTTTAAAATGAGCTTGCCCAGAAGTTCTGCCAAATTTGGACCGAATGTCATCTAAGATTCAAGTGAACCTAGCCTAAAAGGTATAAATTACCCCTTCAAACCTTTCATTAGGTACTGGGAAAAAATCAGGTCGCTTTTTTCTTCGAAATTTTCGGGTTTCTAAACCATAGGAAGAGGGGAGAGGGGGAAGTTAGGCTAAGGCAAAATTTTGAAATTTAAGAAGTTGTGTCATTTGCGCCGGAAATTAAATTTTTTTTATTTGCTACAAAAAAAGGTACCTAAAATTCTCAGTTCCTCTCCTATAGACAGAGAAATCGTCAATGACTGGTGGCGGCGGCACACTGACAACCAAATGAGCAAGGCTGTCCACCCAAGAGCGCTCCTCATCTAATTCGTTAATGGCAAGTTTCCTTGTTTCTAGTGGATTGCTACTGTCTTCAATACCCTTTCCACAACCTAATTTCTCGACTAAAAGTGTGCAAAAGTCTCTCAAATCATCTTGAAGTGACTCAGACAGTGGACTAAAAAAATTAAGTTTGCAAAAACCGGGTTTTCCAAGTCTAACCATTGATCAATTTCCACGTCATCATCCAGCAACATTCTTGTCCTGTCCTCTTTCACTTTGCAATTTAGTAATCGAAACATCTTAAAGGCTTTGGCTTTAAACCGTTTAGAAAAAGCGATAATAATATTTACCTGTTCTCTTGGAGGACACCTAAATTCCTTAGTTCTCTTAGCAGCTTCTGCGGGTGGCATATCTGTTTGCTTGATCTCCATATATCTTTGGCACTGGTCCTGTTGCAGTTGACCAACAAATTCCACACAAAAGCATATAAGAGATTCAATACGGTGTCGCAGTTGAATGTCACATAAGTGGTCGAGAATGTTGACTAGCTGCATTTTTACGCCTTCTGCCAATTCTATTTCTGTGAGTCCTTTAGAAGTTGTACCAGGAGTATAGTTTTCATCAAAAGCAGCTGGATGAATGAGTTTTAATACTTCAACGATGTCTTCATCTGTTATTAGACCGATGACTAGAAGGCTGTCGAAGAGTTTTAGAATTGGTCTAAAATTGTAAAAAAATTGAATTTGATGGAATAAAAGCGGCACTAAGTCAATTCACAGACTGGTATTTGTTATCTACAAGCTGCTCCCTAAATAAGTTCTTCACGGTTATATTTATCTATTTTAGAGTTGGATTAATAGAATTGACCGGTCTATGAATTGAACCGCAATAAAGAGTTGACTAACTCAAAGTGGTTCAGATTGTTGCCACCGATGAGATCTCGACAGCCCATCACAGCATTCAATGTTGCAGTCTTGAAAGCTTTAATAACCTGCTCTTTCAATGCTTCAAAATTTATTTGGGGTGGAAGTAGTCGAGCATCGTCATTATCCTTGAGAATGCTGAAATGAACATATATTTTACCATCGTAAAAGTAAAAAATCTACGGCAGTCAAAACTAAAGACTTACTCCGACTGAACCGGCTCCGATTTCATGACTGGCAGGATAGAAACAACAGGCCCCAAAATTTGCGGGTAAAGATCCTCGGAGCTAGATTCAAATACATTTTTTTCACTCAAATCAGCGACCAGCGGCAGCACATATTCTTTAGAAGTGGAAAGACGGGCGTCAGCATGTGTTTTTAGATGGACGGCAATGAGAAAATCGTAAAATCCTATAAAACATCGGTATTGTTTTGTAAAATTTCTCAAATTACCTTGTCTCATCGGTCCAGAAAGATCTGGGCAGATAAATCAGCAATTTAAAACGGAAAATTTTTTTATACAAAGACTCTTACAATGACTTTTAACGGCATACATGAGTTGTTCTTCGTCCACATGAGCACACAGTGTGTGAGCCACTTTCTGATTTCCGTGAGAAGCCAATTTGCAATACAGATCTAGAGTTTGATTGTGGAAAGTTAGCAATTCAGTATCCTCAATAAGCTCCAAAATATCTAGAGAAGAGTCCCTCTCCGGAATGTAGACCATCAACGTTCGTACTGGATAATCGCACAGAACAGACCAGCCTATATTTCTTTGGATTAATTCAAAGAGATTTGAAAAAACAAAAGAGACCTCTTGACTCAGACAATTTCAAAGCAGTAGTCCGAGCACATTCATTAGGAACTCTTGCCTGCAAAATTTAAGGGATAAAAAGGTAAAAGCAAATTACAGAGTGTAGACCAACCCAATGAACAGGATACAGCTTTTGAGCAGTCAATCGAGGAGGACAGTATGGAATAAGATTCTTGGCACTTGACTTGAACATAGCAGCAGAGAGTGGAAAAGTATACTAAATTCTAGTTTTAGGAAGTTATAAAGACAAAATAAAATGAAAATACTTTAATTCGCCCAAGCTCAAATTGCAGAATTTCGTTACTTGTAGGCGTCACAAACACTGATGGGTAAAGCAGTGCGCCTGGTTCAAGCTGGAAAATTAACTTTCCACGAATAAAAGAAATGAGATCACAAACAAAATACCTTGAACTTCATGCCAGTGTCCTGTCCTGCCGCCATAAACGATAGCTAAAATGTAAATTTGTAACAGGAAAAGAACAAAACACACCTCCCCCACGGAAATGTCAATCAAACAGCCGATTAAAAGACCAGACACTTTAGTGTTGGCTGAGTCAGAAACAGCATTCAATAAGTCCAAGGCATTTAGCATATAACAGTTGCGGTATTCAACACTAAATTTACATCACTATCAATGACTGTCTTCCAACCCAACCTTCCAGCAGTAATTCCTTGATGGTCCAACTCATTGAAGCGACACTTGCGGACGGCATCATTCACATTGAAAGCTTTGTAATAAGAATGGAACTGGGGGGTCACCCAGCCAACAAAAACATTTGCCGGATCCTGTCCCGGAAATATTTTCACTCCATAGTAATACTCATCCACCTGTTCACCCAATTGTTGCATGGCGTAGAAATCATTGTCCACAGCTGTTGTGCCATCAATTAAGTTCTCTCCTACTGGGCTGATTACAGAATGACGCTGATCATCACTACTGATCATGGAAGGGGCCAACGGAGAAGTCGTGTTAGACGCTAAAGTGCCACCTGAAGAAAAGAAATCCTTTTTCTTCTTCTTTTTAATTGAGTTTCGACGGATTGTCGGCTGACGTCCAGGACCACTGGAAGGCATGTCTGGAAGATGATTTAGTTAGTAAAGTTACTTTAAAGAATCTGTATGTAAAAACTCCCGTCAAATTATGCGTTTTTCTCGTCGAAATATGTATTTCTCTGGTTTTTAAAACTTGATTACCTCAGCGGCCTTCCAATAAACTTTTTTAAATTTTTCTCCAGCGTGTAGCAGTGGATCTCCTCTATCTAATAAGGTGTTGTTGAAAAAAGTTGGAGTTAAAAATCTTTAAAGCAAATATCTCCTGCTTCATCCCAACATTTTTACCTCTTAATTTTTCACAACATCAAGTCAGTTGATACGTCATTGCGAAGAGAAGATCCAAAACTACATGCCGGAAAAAAACTTGAAAAATTTCATTAGACAATCGTTGAGTTAATCAAGCTTTACAATTTAAGCCTTTTAAAAACTCAAAAGCCGACCAGAAATCACGTCTGCAACCACTGAGGACGAGTCATAGCTTTTGATAGTTCTCAAAGTAGATTCTCCAGATTCATCAGCTGCTTTGTGTCTTTTGCCTTCAGCCGTGGAATTTCTGTCTTCTCTAAAAACATATGGTAGATTAAAGGTTTTTTAAAATTATTTTTGCATAAATAATAAACATGCCCTGAATTGGCAGAAAAGTGCACTGATTTATAGAATTGTGCCATGATTTGTTGAAAAGTGCCCTGATTTGGCTGAAAGGTGCCCTGGTTTGTTGAAAAGTGCATCATTTGATTATTATGTGTCTCATTTTGGCTGTAGATTTTCACTTTTCTGCCTAATCAGGGCACTTTTCTGCCTAATCAGGGCACTTTTCTGCCAATTCAGGGCAGATTTAATTCTCTTCCATTATTTTTATGTCGTGTTCCGTTTGGATAATGAGTGGAAAAAATAGAAAGGGAAATGCTTTGTAGAGAAAAAAAGGCGGGAGTACACTTTACGGCTGAGGCTTAAAAAATGCGCTTAAACCACTTCTTTGTGACAATCCTCAAAGCAATCAACGAAGGTGATAAGGCAAAGCGGGCTTGTCTTCAGTCCGTCAAGCAAAAAGATCTGGAAGCGGCAGTCCTTCAGTGGTTAATAAATATATATGAATAAAATCTTGGATTTGTATTGTAACCGCTCTCACTTAGGACAACTGAACTGTGTTTTAGTAAATCACTCTCTCACATAGAACACTTAGAACAACATTTGGTCGGTCCTTTAGCTGTCCTGAGTCAAAGAGTCGACCGTATCTCAACAAACAAGCGTTTCTTCAAAATTATGTCTTCAGATCCGGATCGCCAGATTTGTATCTGGGAAGCTCAGGCAAAAGTCGATTTTTGGCCCTTTTTTCAAAAAGTGTCTTCGCAATTGTTTTTACCATTTTTCTATATTTTTCAGTGTGGTAAAACGCGTAAAGAAGTGTTTTAAACCCCTTTTTGAGGGTCAGCCATAAGGTGTAGTTTAGCCAGAAAAAAGGCTTACTTGTGTTTTTGTCGATCACGAATACGACCTAGAATTCCTGAGACTTTCTTTGGATGCGGCACACTCAAGTCTTGTCGCGATGTCATATCCTTTAACTTGTTCTCCACCAAAAGCTTTTCATCACTCGATAGATTCAAAAGGCTAGACTTCCTAGAAAGGATCATGTGCTAGTTTTCACGCAAGTGTTTGTTTACAGAAAGCAAAACATAAGAAAATTAGTAAACAGAAGATTGTGTTTTTTCCATCAAAGCACTAACTCTTCATACCCAAAGAAGCACAAAGCACACAACAGAATGTTAGAGTAGTAAACCTGCAATGCTCAATCCAAAAAGTGTCATGATCCTGCCCATCCAAAGAAAGCATAGTTAAAATTGACTCATCAAAGGAATACACACCGAAGTTCATCAGTGTCAATACTCGCCTTCTTTGTCTGCATTATTCCAAATCAAGAAGCTTTAGGGACATTGGAAATCACTCATGGTTAATTAAAATTAGTTAATAGAGCAGCGATTAATAAAAATTTGCCGACAAATGGACCAAAATTGAGTCAAAAAATGCTGTGAATGCAGTTTCCTCAAACAACTTTGGTGGAATAAAAGCAACAAAAACTAACATCAAAGCTGGCGGATCCGTGATTCCATCGTTGTGAGAGCTGTCGAAAGAGAAGCCTTTGTGGGAATGACGATCCTCTTCACTGCTGTGTCGAAAAGCTGACAGAAAATTTTTGCCCTTTGAACGGTGCTAAATTGTCCGAATTAGACAAAAAGACATTTTCAGACTCTACTGGATAATAACCACCGCCCCCCCCCCCAATTTATTTGCTTCTTACGGGGACTTGGAGTTGAGACGTGTACACAGGCATACGTGAGACATAAATCATTCGAGAACAAGCTCTGGATGAATAAAAATAGCATTCTATAACTTTTTTATGCGGTATAGCCCAGTTGACAGAGCTATGTTCAAAATGCTCTCTTTTCATAAGTCAGCTCTGCTTACAAAGTGGCTACCTACTTTTTTCCCCCTCGCAATACAACCCTTTTTCCCTTTTAAGAATGGTCAAAAAATGCTTCTTATATGATAATTTACGTAAAAAGGCCAAGTACGCGGGGGAGGTTAGGGGTGGTACAACACAGCAGTAGCCATCTTTATTAAGAACCTTTTTCTCTGTTTCTTCAAAATCTTTTGGCAACCCTGAGCTCAGCTGCCCTGTTTTTACTGTGGAAAGTGAGGCATTGCGTCTTTGCAAGTCTTGTAGACTTTTGAGAATTGCATCCTTGTCTCTTAAGAAACAAAAATTACATATGGAGAAAAAAAGATGAAAACTGACTTATTTCTGACAAAGGTGCGGTTGCATTTGATTGGCAGAGAAAGGCGGATGTACTCCATTTTTGATTTTTCGTTGGCTATAGAGTCATTGCCAACAACTCTGTGACTTAGCTTTAGACAGGGAGGAGAGATGGCTGTGGATGGCACCCTGCTAACTTCTATTCTTGACTCCTCACTGATTTCGGCAAACATTGGCAAACGTTTAGCATACCACATAGGCATTCTTCGGCACATGTTTCTAAAAAGTTGACGTCGTTCTGTACATTTATAACACTACATCCCCAATCACAAGTCAAAAGTGAAAGTCGACAGTGTCCCCAATTAAAAACTTTTATTTTGGCTTTCACTTTCTTTTCAAAAAGTTTGGAAGATTTACTACACAAAACGTGAAAATAAATTAAACGAAGAGTGGTAAACTCGCCCATATTTTTCGAGCGAGTCTACCATTTTTTGTTTTATTAGGTTGCTTTATTAATAGTTCTTGTAGCAAATCAGCTAAAGTTTTTGAAAAAAATGCTCCTGAACATATTGCAAAATGTTCTTGAACATATTTTTAATGGTGAACAAAAGGGTGGAAAAATTAAACAAAGAAACTCTATAAAATAAGTGACTATACAGTCGAACCTCGTTAAACTGGCACCCCTAATTCAAAAAAATGTGTTTGTGGCATTGTGTTTTTGACCTATGTTTTGCTGGTGTCTTCTGGGCATGTTATATGCCAAAACGTAGCCTAGAATCTAAGCTAAATTTTGGTATATAACATGCCCAGAAGACACCAGCAAAACATAGGTCAAAAACACAATGCCACAAACACATTTTTTTGAATTAGGGGTGCCAGTTTA
>BBSZ01006280.1:0-11857 GCA_000981365.1 Subanguina moxae | reverse complement strand
TCATATGGTTAACTATCTTTTTCGAAAATTTGATAAGGTAAGCTGTGGTGCAGACTAGCCAGACAAAGTTGTGACTTTGTTAAATGTGTTGCTTTGGTGATGATAATCGTCAACAGAGATGAAATCGGTGTTTAGGGGAACAGTCCCATACTTTCACTTTTCACGGGCCTTTGCACACACAAAGGGGAATAAAGAAAGTTTTTGGTTGGAAAGTAGCTACTGGGACATGGGGATAAGGGGAACAGGTTTGTGTGTCTTCGTAATGCTCTAATAAGGATGGAAGAGGGGTTAGTCAGCAGGAGCAGCCGTCTTCTTGATGATTGCCTTCTTTTTTGCCTCCCTGCTATACACACCTTTCTTCTAAACGGCAGCAACAGCAGCAACACTTACAACAGCTCTCTAATCTCTTAGTTCCACACAATGGTGCAACGTAAAGAAAGAAAAAACATCCACAAAACAGAACACTGCAGAATAGACAACTAAGCTACACAAACCAAAAATTTGACTCTACTAGGCACTAAAATTTCAAAAAAAGTCCCTTTGGGCGCGGAGTTATGCGCCAGGACTCCTATTGTTCGATAAGTCCGCTTCCTAAGACAGTCCTTTGGGTGCCCAGTTATCAAGGGTCCAGCTTATCAAAGTTTGGCTGTGTAAATTTTGTTAGGAGCACATGTATTCTAGTGATACAAGTATGAGGCCACTAATTTGAAGGGTCATCCACCCGTCTCATTTACTAAACCAGGTCAAAAAGTGCCTCTGGATGCATTCTCTGCTCAAGACTATTGCTAGGATTCATCTCGCAGCTGAGTCTGTGCTCGCATCTCTAACTCTCAAGCCCCTTCGCCCTCTTACGGGGGCTCGGGGGCTTGGAGATGCGCACATAAACATACCTGAGACATAAATCACTCGAGAAGCAGCTCTAGATGCATGGAAATAACATGCATGCCAGAGCTTTTTCATGTGGTAGGTCTCTATTAGGGAAACTATGTTCAAGATCCTCTCTTTTGCTACAGAGTGGCCCCTTACTTGTCCCTTGCCATCCCTTATACAGCCCTTCTTCTCAAAAAAATATGGTTGAGTAGTCCTTTTACAAACTGGCCCTATTTTTTCCCTTCCCCTCCCAACACAGTCCTCAATCCCCTTTTTACCCTCTTTTTTGCACAAAGAGATCCAGATTTCTAGCTTGTTTATTAATTTTATAGGCTTAGACTTATTATATATCTATTTGAACCGTTTTAATTAAATTTAATTTTCCACAAAAGCTGCTTTTGCCTCTCAAATACACCTAAAAGAAAAATTGCTAAAGAGGACAGCCATTTCGCACAAGTGTTTCATTGAAATCTCTTCTTTAGTGGTTTTATCATGGGGGGTGGTTGTTTGGCCTAGTTTGTGTTTGTTGTCTTATCAGTGAGTCGATTAATCGACTTGGCTGGCTGGCTCTGTGCAATCTGCACCACCACCAGCTCTGATTTTTGTTCCCAAAAAGGAAAAAAGAAGAGGAGACTATCGGATGATTGCTCGGGATTGCATACAAATGCGAAAATACTAATACTGATAAGCAGAGGAAGGGTGGGGATCCCACTAGCCGCAATAATCTTTTCCTCCACACCACCAAAGTGGAGGCATCCTCTCAGGGCTCCTACTGCTGCTGCTGCTACGATGGCCACAGCAGCAGCAGGAGTATAAACAACAGTCATCATGTGGAGGAATCTGTGCTGGTGGTGGCGGCGGCCTCATCCGCATATTTAATAAGGCACTGGCTTTATGTATGTATATATGCAATCAATCCCTTGCAAGAGGCTAAACAAAAACTGGGCAAATGCTAATGTGTTGTCAGCATAAACAGTTTGGAGGGAGAACAAGTAGATACAGACACACACACATATAAACATATTTTGTGGGGAGATTGTTATTGGATTTGGTGCAAATAGTAGGAATAAAAGTTGGGAAATTTCTTTACAAAGTTATTTTAATCAAATTTTTAGGCCTCATACAAATCAACAACTGGAAGCCGCTGGCGTTTGAGACGATTACAGACAACCAGGATGAACTGGTGGCCAACCTCTTCAAGGAGATTTCCAACAACATTTCACTCAAGATTTTGACTAAACAGTAACTTTTTCTAAATTAGGATATTTAATCGAAAGAAAGGCAGTTAAAGGAGCATGCCTATGCCCCTCATTTGAATGACACATTTGTTGAATAGGCAGACATCACTTTTCTTCGCAAGACCCAAGAAATTTGAAAATTGGCCATGCAATTTTTGGTAAGACAACAGCTAGCCATGTTTTTTCCAAAGTTTTTGATATTTTTGAATAAAAGTACCCATTTTTGCAAAGATATCTCTATTCTGAGCCCTCTAAGTAGTCAAAATGTCCTTAGGAATCCGAATCTGAAAGCAGAATTTAGAAAAGTGGCTTGGTTGCCGAGATATGGCTGCAAGTAAGGTGGTCGGTGTTCTATAGTGTCGATAGTCCAACTAACTGGTCATATCTCGACAACCAAGCCACTTTCCAAAATTCTGCTTTCAGATTCGAATTTCTGAGGAAATTTTGACTACTGGGAGGTCCCAGAATAAAACTCTTTCTTACAAAAATGGGTAATTTTATTCAAAAATATCAAAACTTTTGAAAAAAATCACGGCCCTGTGTCCTACCTCCGTAATTTCTCTGAAAAAACTTTGGCAATTCTCCTGCAGCAACTGAAATTTTCGGGTTTTTTTTTTAACAAAAAGGGGTGCTCAGGCGTTCAAACTAGGCAGCATCATGAAACGAGAGCGGAAGTCTCAGGGTTTCCGTCCAAGTGGTCTCGTCTCCTTGAAATCCTATGAAAGCCTTTTGGTCTCGTGTAGGCTTGAGGTGTTGGCGAGAGTGCCCTAGGCTAGCCTATCCTGACCCTCCTAATGCATCGTTTGCAGGCTGTGGTTGGATATGGTACACATGTTGAACAGATCGGCCAAAATCGGCTCCTGTTTTTTCCCAGCTGCCATAAACAATTTCCATTTAATAAAGAAATCTTTGTGTGTGTGTAGGGGGGTAATCGAATCTTCTCGGCTGAACATAGATGTTCTTCTTCTTTGTTGTTGTTGTTTTGGGGGAAGAAGGATTGAATCTTCTCTACAAACAAGGCAAGGGTTCACCTGTGAGCCAGGCAAGCAGGTTATGCTCTCCCTTTTCTTCAATCCCCTGCCCATTATTCTTACCCTTTCCCGTCTCAAATATTTTTTTGTGTTGTTGTGCCTGTTCTGCATTGGAATTAAGAGAGGGTGGATGGATGGGACCTGGTGTTCTTCATTCCCACACGGACTCGCATTAAGAAAGAGGACCAACCAACTAGCAAAAAGTCGAATTAAACTCAACCGGCCAGACAGACAACAAATCCCGTGATTCTCCTCTCCCCTTTTTGCTCCATCCAATAGGCAGTGGGTGGGGGGATAGGACTGGCTGGGCAGGGGATGGCTGTGCATACCTCTCTAACAGACAGCCTATTGCTGATAAGACACGCAAAGGGATGGGTTTATGGAAAACACATCTTTTTAGAGACTAAAACAGACTCCGTCACTATGGTACCACACATGGATTATGGTAGATGTAGGCTTTAGGCAGTATGGATTAGCATCTTTTCCAACTTTTGGTTCACATTTTGGTTCTTTTTTGAAATTTAGCCAAATCAGCTAGTCTTGCTCTTTGTTTAATTTTTTTCAACTTTTTTTTTTCAAAAATAAAGGTATTAAGGGCTTTAGGTAGTTTCCCTGTCAAATTAGTCATTTAGCTCATCAAATTACCGTATTTATAAAGAGCACATCCAGGGCTACACACTCGAAAAAAATTAGAAAAGCTTGTTGTAAAACAGCTGAGATAATCAAGATCAAACAATTTGACAGGCTAAATGACTAATTTGACGGGGGACTTCAATTTGCGGCGGTATTAAGCTGATTTGGTCAAAATTCAAATAAAATACCAGAAGACCAGGTTAGATCACCAAAAAATTACAAACAACACGAACAATGTTGTCTTCATAGATGGATGTTGATTGTGTAATCTGCAAAAGGCTTTTTGCTTTCATGAGCAGGGTTCCAGTCGAACCTGATCTGAATGGGTAGTTGCTCAGGGATTGATTTGTTCCTTTCACTTTCTATCTTCCTATTTTCCTTCTTTTTTGACTGCTCTTATTAGTTCAGTATAGCAGGTAAGGGGGGTGGGGGGGAATGTTTAGCCCAAGGCAGTAGTGATGGGGAAGAGCAATTATATCAGGTCGCCCTGCTCATTAGATCATCGAAGCAATCAGCAGCAGCAGCAGCAAATCCAGTTTTGGCCGGCTGGCGGAGGGGCAGGGGGGTAGTCTTTGTGTGTTTCCCTTGTTTCACTTTCACTTGCAATCTCAAGAAGTTCTCTTTTGTTGTTATTGGATGGAGTAGATGCAATGTAAAAAAAGTTGTGCAGATAAAAACACTAAAAGTTGAGTAAACATCCTAAAAAAATTACTTTTCACACAAGAAAAATAGCGAAAAGTGAATTAAACCAACTGAGTTTTAGCTTTACTTGTCATATTTGTCCTATTTACTCGTCCCATAGCTCTCTTTGTTCTATCTCAAGCAGTTGGCTATCAATTTTTGGGCTCTTAGGTTTGACATAGGTCATGAGACACTTTGTCAGGATCTTTTCCCAATTTTTTTTTGTAAAAAAGCCTAAGCTTGAGTAAAAGCACCATTTTTTTTTTGGTCTAAGTTCACCTCAGTAGGCAAAAAAGCTTCAGAAATCAGCATGGGAATTTAAAAATTTGCTTGCTTACCTAGATATCCACCAAGAGATGGGACACCAACCATTCTACCGTATTTTCCTCTAATAAGTGCCTTCCTTAATTTCAAATAAGTGTGTTTGTGGCATTGTGTTTTTGACCTACATCTACAAATTTGTGGATTTAAAAGGGAGTAGGTACTACCCATTGGGTAGGTCATACTCTACTAATGGCATTTAGCTGTTTCATATAGTCAAAGGTAAAAGCCAAAGTTGTGAGACCCTTCTTATTCGGACCACAACAAAAGAAGCGTCCAAAGACTTTATTTAAACACAGCTCTACTTTATCTAGATCTTGCAGGAATTCAGCTGTGTGTTTGTGGATTAATTTCCTCCACTCAAAGCAATAGGACCAAGATTAGAGTCAAAGGGTTGGCTGGCTGGCTGACTAGTCAACCGGCTACGGTAATCCCTCTTCGGCTTAAATTGTTTGGATGGGACTAGGCGTCTCTTGCCTTATCTATTTTCTTTTCCTTCTTTCGGCTGGTTTGAAAAGATGGAGGAATGGTTGATTTACATGGGAGATGAGTTGTGTATGTGTGTGTGTTGCATAACAAGGTGCAAAGGCAGCCCAATCCATCCATTGATTTGTGCACCTCTGCGGGGAGTGCAAAGACCTTGAAAGCGAATTTGTGCGATTAAGAAGATGAAAAAATAAGGGCTCCTCCTGCCAGATTTCAACTTTAGGGGATTTATTTGGAGGAAAACCATAGGTTATCTGATTTGCAACTGGAAGAGAGCAAGATAGGAGATAAATTTTTAAAAAATTCTTTTCCAGCTCTTCCACTGACCAGCACTCCACCTGCATCACTGATTTGAAGCAGCGTCTCCTAAAGATCGCCATTGAGAAACAACCCAGCATACTCACTTCTGTGGACAACAGGGATCTTAAGGTTTTTGTTTTAGTCGGGTGTTTTGGGGTGTAATCAGTTGAAACCCCAACCTACCGGAGAGTGCCCGGTTTAGAATAAAAAGACTGCGTAAAATCCATCTCCAACTGGCCTTTTATCCTCCCCATTCGAAAAATGGTTTTCTATTGATTACTGGGTCATATCTCGGCAACCAAGCCACTTTTGAGAATTCTGCTTTCATATTCGGATTTCTGAGGACATTTTGACTACTGGAAAACCTCAGAATAAAAGTATTCTTTGACAAAAGGGTACTTTTATTCAAAAGTATCAAAAACTTTGGGAAAAAACCACGGCCAACCATGTCCTATGTCCGTATTTTCTCTAACTAACGCCCACCCTCCAATTCAAAATCGTGTTCTTGGCATTGTGTTTTTGACCTAATTTTTGAAGACCACTCTCAGGCAAGTTTCCACCCAAATTGTAGATTATTGTTTTAGCTACATTTTCGGTGGTAACTTGCCTGAGGGTTGTTTCAAAAAAATAGGTCAAAAACACAATGCCACAAAAAAGTTTTTTTTCAAATTTAATAGCCGCACTGCATTTTATGACCAAGAGCAAATTTGTCCAGTTTTTGTGTCTCCCTTCTTATTCTGTCTCTACAACTTTGCTATTGGTCGCATGATAGATTGTGACAAAAAGACGGACAAATTTGTCGACTTTGAAAGGCGTAAAAATGCATTAAAAAATGAGAAGCTCAAAATTGTTCGTCGCCAAAATATTACCAAGTCTATGCTTTAAGTTCGGAGAAAGGCAGCCGGCAAAATCTTCCTTTTTTGCTCATCTAATCTAAAAAGAATGGATGAAGTAGCTTTTTGGTGACTTAGCGAGAAGAGCCAATTTCCTGTCGACTGGCTCCAACCACTTCTTAATTAATCCGATTGGTTTGCCCCACTTTTTGACTGGCCAAGCACACCAACGATAAAACAATCCCGGGAAACATTTTAATGGGGTCGCAAGTCTTAATCCTTCACCCCAAAAAAGTGTTTTTAATTTCGCCAAGTGGTCATATATAGTTGTTTTGTGGTTTTGGGGATATTCTCCTATAAATTTTGATTTGCAGGATGTGGTCCAACAAATCATTTCTGGCGGGGAAGAGACACTCTCTTCAGTGCTCACAGCCGAACACATTGCGGCTGTCAATGAGTGGCTCGACCAGCTCTCTTCCACATCCAGCCACGAAAATAGCCGGAAGAGGTCAGTTTTTGGAATTTAGAAAACCAGTAGGATGCATTTCCCAATTACACTACCCCCGACCACACTCAAAATCATGTTCTTTTAAATATATAGGTCAAAAACACAATGCCATAAAGACACCTTTTTGAATTTCAGTCCCATCTCAACTACTCGTTTCAACCAAATCTCGGAGATTCCCCGTCTGGAGCGATGGTTCCGCTCCGACAACAATCCATCCCGATCAAAACTAATGGGCTATATGCACATATTGAATGGATGTGCGTACAGAAAGGCGAACAACAAGGTGACCTACCAGCAGATCTGCAATTGGTTTTCCAACCAGCGTGCCTCCAACCGTGCTTCCTCCACCACAAATAGCACCAGCCAGAGTCGGCCACACAGCTCTCAGTCTTATAAGTCTTCTCTCAATGGAGGTGGCCCTTCTGGTCATGTCACTGCAGCACGCACCACCTCAAACAGCAACTTGACTGCTATGTCTATGGGTTAGTTTCTTAGATGTAGCTTAGAAGTGTATATAGCTCAAAGCTTTACGCTTTTTAGCCGCCATGGGACTGACAGGAATGGGATCGACAAGCAACCAGTCGAGTGAAGAGGACCGCAACAACTTCTCTTCCCTGCTCAATGGGCTGTCCATGGTAGCAGCTGCAGCCAACGCTGCCAATGCTTCGTGCTCCAACGCCACTGAAATTGACTTGTCCACCAACATTAGTGAAGAGTCAACAGTAACTGGGTCGGCAATCCCCCTCTCCACCATGCCGATAGACATCCGCTCCAAGTTTAACATCTCTTCTAATGGCTACAACCCTCTTCAAATGGAGGAGGATGGCATGGGCAGACGACCTGATGGAGAGGTAATACCACTTTAGACACTATTCACCAACAAATTTGTGTTTGTAGTGCATCGATGGAGGCTCCGAATCACCTACTGGCAACGATGATGTGAGTGTGCACAGTGCTAGTGACAACGATGTGGATGTTAAGGTGGGTATTTTGCAAAACTGAATTTTAGTGGCCCTCATATGGGGACTTATAAGAGCACAAAAGATAAGAGCAGATGAGACCATTAAAAAAATCCAAAGACGACAGCTAGTATTTCCCAAAGTTTTTGATATTTTTTAATAAAAGTAGCCATTTTTGATAGAAGAATTTTATTCTGAAGTGCCCAGGTAGTCGAAATTTCCTCAGGAATCCGAATCTGAAAGCAGAATTTCGGAAAGTGGCTTGGTTGCCGAGATATGACCAAAAGTTGGACTACCGACACAAATCCAACCAAAATTTCAGGAGTCGGGCACATCCTCTCCAGACCTGTTGCTTGATGTTAACTCACCCCATCGTCATCTGACTTTGAACGGTACCACCAGCAATGGCTCAGACTCCACTCCGGCAGACAACTGCCCTTCCCCCAACTCCCAAGTGGCTCAAGCCATGGCTGCAGCCACTTTCTCCTCTCTAATGTCGCCCTCAGCCATGTTCAACCAGTTCAACTCGGCTCTATTAGCCTCTGCCGGCGGTGCTTTCAACAATGCGGCGGCTGCAGCAGCTCTAGCTGCTGCCTGCTCGTCTCCTGTGTCCTCTTCAAATGCCTCTTTCTCCACCAACCATCACCAAATGATGTTGAAGACACCTTCTTCTCATAGAGAAAACGGAGAAAATAGTGGTAAAAATTGTCATGGATCACTTTAACACACAAAATGTTGAATTTTTAGCAAAGATGGAGCAGTCGACCACACCTTCATCCAGCCAGCAGGGCAACAACAGCAACACTGCTCGTTCTCGCCTCATGTTCGACCCCTTGTCCGAGTTGCCGATTTTGGAGCGTTGGTTTGAGGACAATCCCCATCCTGGCTGGCTACAGATTGAGACGTACACAAACACTCTCAATTCCTATCAGTATCGCCAAAACTACCCGCATATTTCCACACACAATGTCAAAATCTGGTTCAAGGTAAATTTTTGGCCATAGAGTTCCATTCCGCTCAACCAAACACCTGACCAATAAACAAATTTGCAAATTCAGAATCGCCGAGCCAAATGCAAGAGGCTCAACATCGGCGACAATCCCAACAAGATGGCTGTAAGCACTTGATGAAGTCAACAACCATGGCCTTCAAAACACTATGTCGTCTAATTTTGCTTGCTCATCATCCTCTAATAAGCAGCCCTTGGGGTGTGTTTGCTGTAAACATGTTTTTTTGTTGTTGTAAGTCTATTCGCTAGTGCTAGATACTCGTCCACCTTCAACATATGGGTTGACAACACTTTTTGGTCAAATTTAATATTCCTTTTAAGCCAACCAATATGAAATTGACGTTTTTTCGACCTATTTGATGGGAACGAGTCACATCTGATGCTGATCATTTCTCCATACAGTGAAGGCTGGATAAGACGGCATCCCAAGAGACCAGGCTCCGAGTGCCGAATTGTCGTGGGTTGAATGTGTCGGGAAATGGACCTTGGATAACCCGACATCCTCAATGACTGGGCACTCGGAGCCTGGTCTTTTGGGATGCCGGCTTATCCAGGCATGGCTGTATGGATAAACAGTTATATTCGCTGCTGGGGTCGGAAAATCCACTTTTGTCTTCTAAAAAAGTTTTCATTCCTTTTTTTAATGGATACACTTTAATTTTTGTTCTCTCTTGCTGTTTCGCTTATAGTTTTTTTTTTCGTATGCTTTTTCATGAAAATAGCTTTGTTTTGACTTGTAGGCGTACATATATATGCGTAGAGGTTTGTGTACCTGTTTAAACTTTACAACTACTCATTTGCCTTTTCGATTGGCTTTCTCTATGCTTTTTGTTGTTTGCGACTCTATTGAGTCTTTATTAGCGGAAAATAATCGTATAGATCCATATATACACCACTCTTGCCGAACAAATTTTCTCTTTTTCCTCTAAGGTTACTTAAGTAAGTCGAAAATGATCTTAAATTTTGGATATTGTCTATTCTTGTTCACTTTTTAACAACCTCTTCATAAATATTCTAGCGCCTTTGCCTTTTGGCTCTCATCCTCAAAGATAGGCAATTAAACACCAAAAAAGGTTGGGAAAGACATTAAAATTAAATTTTGAAAAGAAAACTAATATAAGGCAGTTTCTGAGTATACCGGGTCGAGAGGATCCAGGGTGTCTACCGGCTCCAGGGGGTCTACCGAGCCTACAGTAAGCGTTTCAACAACGCGTAAACGTTGCCCTAGGATCAGACCAAACGCGAAGAGTTTTTTTAACGATTCCAGCGTATCTTTCCCTATGAACCCCAGTCCCTAGTTAAATTTCGGAAAAATACTAACCCTTCAAGCCCCCTTCCGAGCACATATTATAGTACAGTTAGGAAAATAGTTTAGAACATAACAAATTATCAACAAAGTACATTAAAAAACGATGAAAATCTAAGACTTTGAAGATGAGACCTATACGGCAAAAAATGTCTATGTTTTTAATGAATTCGCAGTTTTGGAGATAGAAAGACGGAAAAGAATAATCCATTGCTACTTTATTTGTCAAGTGATATTATGTGAACTTTGAATAATAAAGAATTTTACTAATAATGACTCAGATGGAGAATCAAAGAATGCAGGATAATAATATGTGTAGGTGCTGGGGACCGAAAAAAAAATACACTAAATCGAGACTCGACTGTACTACTAGCCGATAAAAAAAACGTACAAGGTTTTGGCTGGTGAGTTGGTTGCATGCAACAACAACAAAAAACACCCGTTATTCTAAGCGACATGAGAGCAGTTCACTCTGGCAGAAGAACACGTGAAGCCACATCATTGCACAGCCAATCAAGAGCTTCCAGCAGGTTGTGACCAGTATATGCACTTGCTTCGAAAATTTTCCAATGGTGCTGTGTGATCTCATTGAGTCGGAGCAACTAAAATGAATCAATTTTACGAGAAAAATACACCGAAAACAGATGGATATCAGAGTTTTGCAACCTTAGTGATTTGTTCTAAGCACAGAGCACCGTCTAAGTCGCATTTGTTGGCCATTACCAGAAGTGTTACTCCGTGAAGACACTCTTCATTGACCAGAGAATGGAGCTCTCGAACGCAGTCTTCTCCAATCCTCATGACATCAGCCGAATCAACCACCTGAACTGGTGTGGTGAATAGTAACGGAATATATTATAGCTAAAAAAAGTCACCCAAATAACAGCATCCGTCCTTTCAAAGTAATTTCTCCAATAGGAGCGCAGACTTTTTTGCCCGCCAACATCCCAACAATTCAGCTTCCAATTTTTGTACTCAAGTGTTTTGATGTTGAAGCCTAATACAATGAAGTTTTTTACAATGCTACATTTAGTAGTCTTTTGCACCAGCAGCCTATATCAGTACAGGGCCGGTTTGAATGAAGTCAGCTATGGGTAAGTAAGTAACCATGCGTATGAGTATAGTATAGTGTGGTATGAGTATGGGGCGCTACTCGGTTATACACCCCCTTCCTCAAAAAAAAAAACATAAAAATTTTTATGTGTAATTCATGCCAAAAAACGAACAAAAAGACTATCTTAAAGAGGTTGAGGGCTGTATACACTCCGTATCATATTTATGGAGCCACCCCTGATTTTGCAGTTTTGAGCTGTTCCCACCAGCTCCCTACAATAAGTTTTTTATAAAAAGATGTATTCTGTTAAAAAATGTGGTTTTATGCAAAAAAACCGATTTTTAAAAGAGCGCACCGAAAATATTCTTCAAAAACAAAAAACTGGCCGTATCATATATATGGAGCCACCTGAACCAGACCTCTAAAAGCATGCACCGGCGATCTCATAAGAATTTATTTTAACTCTGAATAACATCTCAATAATCCGTAACGCCTCCAGAACGATTTATGACAGAGAAGATTCGGTTTTTCATACTCGCAACCAGATTCTTCAAGATGTCGAACTCGATTTCGAACCAAGCGCCGAGAATTGCATTCTTGAGCTCATCCACAGTTGTTTTCTGCGTAG
>BBSZ01006279.1:0-28094 GCA_000981365.1 Subanguina moxae | reverse complement strand
TCCATTGGTAGGAAAGGACTTATTATTCTCAACGACATCAGAGCTCAGCAGAGGGGGGCGGATGGCAGTAATGACTTTGAGGAAGACGGTCTGGAAGAAGGAGAGCTGTCCGATGATCAAGAACCGAAACTCACAACTCTGGAAAATTACGATGAAGAAGATTACTTCATCTTTGAATAATTTGTTTGAATTTGAATGTTCAATAAAGTGTTAACCCAAAATTTGCTGTTTGAGGGGGCCTTCTATTAGAGAGGGGCCTTCTATTTTTCAACCCTCCTCTTAGGGGGGCCTTCTATTAGAGAGGGGCCTTCTATTAGAGACGGGCCTTCTAATAGAGAATATACGGTAACCTCTATTAATCCTCTCTCCTCTCTCGTCACCACGGTCGGTGGTCAACCATTTTTTACTGCTCAACCACCCGACAATTGGGTACTGACACCATACCCAAAAAGATAGCCCTGAATCTTGAGCGCTCGACAACCCTAGTCGTTGGTAGGGCAGTGGAGCGCTTGGCTCGACGGAACTCATATAGAAAGGTCCACACCGCCTTTTTTTCACCGTAATTTTAGGTAATTCGATCTCTTCGTGGAATCAATGCGATCTCTTCGTGGAATTAATCTTCGAGCAATTCATTTTGCAGTTTCTGTGGCTATCAAAATTCGGTGGGGTCAATGCTTTTTACGAATTCTGGTCTCAAGTGAAGGAAATATATAGGGTTGTCGAGTCGAGTTGAACTCGAAAAAAACTCGAAAACTCGAAAATTTTCGAGTTTCAAGTTCCGAGTCGAGCGCTCGACTCGAAAATTTCGAGCGCTCGACAACCCTAGAAATATATGAAAATAGTGTAATATTGTGATTCTTTTTTGTGTTATATCGTGTAAGCTGGATAACAGACGGTGTGCACCTTTCTATATGAGTTCCCACTCGACAACCCTAGTCGTTGGTAGGGTAGTGGAGCGCTTGGCTCGGAAATATCCAGCCGTCGACATCTCGAGTCGCTGGTCAAAATTGCACAATACAAGAATGTCTTACCAAACTTATATGCCCCAAAAATACAAATATTGGTTTGCAGGAGCATTGGCAAGAATATGGCCGACAAAAGCACTTTGATTCGCCTTCACCGACAAAATCGAGCCATGCAATTGGAGATGGAGGAGATGAAGTTTGGTATGACTAAGGCGGAACAGGTCTCCTTGGTGAGCTTGTTCTACAAAACACAATCTATTGCAGAAACTAGCCAGTCTTCGCAGTGAATATGACCGAGTGGTGGATGAGCTGGAGGCTGCGCGCGTAAATCTTCGGACCTTGCAAGAATCTATGAGGAATATGCGGCAGGATGCCCTTCGATCAAATGAAAATACTCATAAAAGTGTTGGCATAGCTGAGAAGGAGGTGCTCATCATGCAAGAGGAAAATCGAGTTCTCAGAGCTGCACACGACCGCTTGATCGCAAAGTTGGTTATTCTTAGTGTGGTTTGGGTGGCAAACCGATATTTTCGAGTAGTATCCTAGATTTGCCTGAGTCACTTATACTGGGTTGGTGCATAATTAACGTCGATTTTGAATTGGCGCTCAGTCGTTTGCTATATATTTGGCATATTCCCTTTTGTTTATATTATTATTATTCTTGAGTGTTCCTTGAATGTTTTGGTGGGATGACCAGGGCTTGTGACCAAAATTTTGAACTTTTGATCAATTTTCTTTCAGATGTCGAGCACAAATGGCAGATTCCGGACAGAAATGGCAAAAAGTAGTATAGTCTCAACTCCGACGTCTATCTGGCCCAGCTCGACCGCTTCCAAGCAGCCATCGAAGCCAAAAGATCGAGGAAGAAGAACCATGACAACTCCCGTCCTCATGTCGAAGGTCGCGTCGTCAAATTCGATCGCCGAAAAGGACTGGGATCTGCTCGAACATCCTCCCTACAGTTCTACCGGGGCTTTCACAGACTATCACGTCAATCGGAGTGTAAAGAATTGGCAGGCGGGGAAGTTCTTTGACGACTTTTATGAGCTCATGATCGACATTAAGGAGTGGATCGCTTCAAAGAAGAGAAACTTCTTTGCCAAGGGCATCGACCGACTTCCGGAGAAACGGGACGCTGTTTTTGAAGCAGACGGCGAGTATGCTCCAGAATGATCATTTAAATATTGTTTCGCTAAGTAAAATGTCCTTTATCCAATAAAGCTTTTGGTTCAATAAAAACCGACGTTAATTATGCACCAACCCAATAAAAGAAATATTGGAAAATGTTCGGTTGCCGTCTGGGCTTAGGCTTAGCAAGTGGTTTTGGCAGGGTACTAGATAATACACTCCGGCCTCAGTATCTATACAATTTTACATACCTAGTTCTCTTGAGCTGCAGTCCAGTACAAAATCGACTACAGACGAGTTGAATCGTTTGAATGCATATGTGTCAGAGCTTCAGCACTCCTTGGCTGAGCAATCGCGGACAAGAAAGTTACTGCAAGAGGAGGTTGCTTTGTTGCAGTCGCGCAACAACTGGCTGGAGACAAGTAACGCCAAACTAAAGAAAAAGAAGCTAGCAGCGAGCACAGAAAATGAGCAACTGCTTCCTTCGCAACCATCCAAAAATGTGGTTGACTCTGAAGATGACCACTATTCTCCCCCACCGCCCATCTTTCGAAGGGAACAGGTTGCACCCTCTCAGGTTAAATAAGTCAACTCAGTTTTTTTTACCTTTTCTACATCTAATCCATTTGAAGAATTTGGCTAAAGAGTCCAACAATTCCATTTTGGACCGCTTATTTCAAGACGTGATCCGCATTGTGGACTCTCACTTGACCAGAAATGATGAAGTTGTGGACCAAACTATGGACGCGCATGGACCAGTCGACTCAAAAATCAGCTCCAAGTAGGAAATTTCACTAATTTGGAGTTGTTTCATAGGGAGTAGCCTAAGGTTTCGACAGTGGGCGTATATCGGCGTGGATTTTTGCAGCCTCTCGCATCTGAAAAAACTGTATGAGGGTGTAATTGTCTCACCGAATCTCACCAACCGATCGTTGAGCCACCGGAATTTTTGGTCAGAGAACGCGGTCACTGATCACCTGACAAGCATCGGAAAAACTCTTTATCACTTTTGATTTCTTAACGATTTCCAGCTGTTTGATGGTGTATTTAACCAAGGATTTCGAAAGCAGTCTCCTGCAAAAAGGTACAATGATAGAAGAAAGAGTATACTGATAGACAAAAGAGAAATATTTTGAGTGAGTAGGCTCGGCTAAACTTTAATTGACCCCTTCGTAGAAAAAATCCCTGGAAAATTTCCATATTTGTCTCGGCAGACCAGGGCAAGCAACCCCAGATACTACACTTTGGCATACAACTAAGCCCTAGGCTCAAAGTAGGGCAGCCTAGGCTAGCCGTGAACCAATAAACCTAGGTGAAACAGGGTATACACTGAGTCTAGGCTAATCTAGGCTAGCCTACCCTAAGTCTAAGCCGAGAGCCGGTATATATCTAGGTTTACTCGTTCGCGTGGGATAGGGCCCATTTTTTTTTACTTTGTATTTTCACCAAATTTTCTTACTACGGGAAAATAGAACATTTTACTGGCTTATCTTCGCGTGAATATTCCCACAGGACAACCCTAGCTTTATTCCACTATTAACAGACAAGAAAAATAAACAACAAACAATTGACAGGGTACTAGATAATACACTCCGGCCTCAGTATCTATACAATTTTACATACCTAGTTCTCTTGAGCTGCAGTCCAGTACAAAATCGACATAATAGCAAGCGCTTTCGGATATGCTCTGGCCCAAGTTCTTGACGAGAACGAAGCTTGTACGGTTTTCCTCGTTTGACACAGACAGACAAGAGCAGCGTGCAGTCCTTGCTCCCTGACTTCAGCCATTTCCTTAAATTATCAAAAAATAGCACAGCTACAACGACACAAGAGTTGGATAAAAGAATAGACAATAGAATAAATAGAGTTACAAACACAACCAAGTGTGAAAGCTCAAAAGTGGTCAATGTAAATAGACAAAGCTTACTTTTAGATGGCAGAAAATGTATGAGCAAATCTACTTAGAATTGGAAAAGGTGAGAAACATGCTAGTCTCCCAGTATACAATCAACCAAGGCATGAAACAGGAGGTAGCATGAAAATATTCAGGAGTTAGTAGACAAAACAAATTCAGATGGACCAGCTTCGTGCTTCTTTGGACTTTGCTAAACAAGACTACGAAAAGAAATTGGCCGATTATGTGAAGCGACTGAACACCAAGTCCAAAGAGACAGAAATATTGGAGAATCAACTCCAGAGTATAGCTTCAAACGATGAATACGTGCTCTCAACACTTGCTCCAACTACCACTCTATCGTCTAGCCAAGAATTTGGTGGCACAGAGATGACTCTCCGACTCACCAGACTTGTGCTCTCGGAAGAAGCATTAAAGATTACAAGTAGTGCTAAACCAGTACTATTTTTGTCTATAGAATTCTTCGACTTTGAGCTACAGACTACACCACTTTTGATAGGACCTGAGTAGGTTTGTTGGAAGTGTTTTGGATGAAAAGCCTCCTGGAAAAAATGACCAGAAAAGTATTTAGAAAGAAACCCCTTTTACATCTCCAGTACTTATTCGGCTCTATACTCGTTCGCACAAGTCCCAAAAATTACTCAGCTAAGCCTTAGGTGTAGGATACCGTACGCCGTATTCTCTCTAATAGAACCATACCTGCCTAATTCAAAATCGTGTCCTTGGCATTGTGTTTTTGGCCTACTTTTTGCAAACAAGTCCTAGGCAAGTTACCACCCAATTTATAGCTAAAACAATAAGCTACAATTTGAGTGGTAACTTGCTTGGGAGTTGTCTCCAAAAAGTAGGTTGAAAACACAATGCCAAAAACACGATTTTGAATTAGGGAAGGGTGTGGTTCTATTTAGAGACCCTCTCTCTCGTCACCGCGGTTGGTGGTCAACCATTTTTTACGGTTCAACCACCCGACAATTGGGTACTGACACCATACTCAAAAATGTAGCTGAGATTCAGGGCTATATTTTTGAGTATGGTGTCAGTACCCAATTGTCGGGTGGTTGAGCTGTAAAAAATGGTTGACACCTACCGTTGTGACGAGAGAGGGGGGAGGATTTATAGAGGTTATACGGTAAATCACCGTGTGTTAGGGCATGACCCAGAGCATATTAGTTACACACAGTGCTTCCTGGTTCATAGCTAACTTGCGCTGGTCCAGCCTCAGCCTTAGGCTTTTTATATCTTAATCAACGCCATAATAAATCTTGATCTGTCTAGCACACCTTTTGGATGTGAATTAAATCCTTTTTCAAATAATAACACAAAATTTCAGGGCCGTTTTTGATTATTCCACTGTTTATGAAGTCATTGTGTCCAGCTTGTTTGTTCACTACGTGGAAACGGTAATTTGGAAAATAAGACTGTATACAAGGAGTCTTTAACAAGGCCACACATGAGTATTTCCCTTAAGTTGAAAAACCTCGTAAATTTGCTGATTTGAATGAGTGAATCAGAAAAATTTTGAAAAGAGGTCTTTGAGGGGCCACTCTGTAAGCCCAAGACTTACTTGCCTAAAACTTGTTTGCAAAAAGTAGGCCAAAAACACAATGCCAAAAACACGATTTTGAATTAGGTATGTGATTCTATTAGAGAGAATACGGTACAGTCAAACCTGGATAAGCCGACACCCCTAAATTCAAAAAAATGTGTTTGTGGCATTGTGTTTTTGACCTGTGCTCTGCTGGTGTCATCTGGGCATGTTGTATACCAAAATTCAGCTTAGATTCTAGGCTACGTTTTGGTATATAACATGCCCAGAATACACTAGCAGAGCATAGGTCAAAAACACAATGCCACAAATACATTGTTTTGAATTTAGGGGTGTCGGCTTACCCAGGTTTGACTGTATCTCAGTAAGCAAAAGCAGTCACAACTAGATCTCAAAAAATTTGAAAGTCGCACCTTATTCCAGGATGGGATAGCAATAGAACTTTTCCAAGTGCAAGGGACTGCCTACCAACAACTTTCAGCCGCAAAGATTAGTCTTAAGAAGCTTGTCTCAGGAAAATCACCAACACAACTTACGGGTCGCCTGACCTTTTCTTCTTCTTCTTCCAGTTCAGATGCCTCCAACGAAAAGCCACCTTTGTTAGCTTCACTTGATTATTTCCTGGATGTGCCTTTCAGCCTTGTCAAAGCACTTAATGCCCAAAAGGTATACACTTAACCTGTCATTTAACCACCTTTCCCAGCAAAAAATTTCGCACCCACCACCTGTGTCCGACCATTTTTTCACACTACCATATTTTTTTTCAAAAAAGCATGTCGTCGAATCAACTCTTGGTTTTTTTTTGACGGCAATAATGTTGCCAATTCAGAATCTTAGAGACACCAATATCAAAATGGGCAAAAGATGTCAAAGATTGAGGTAAAAAATGGTCTGACCCAGTGGTGTTGAGTCGGAGGCTGACCGTATTTTATCAGAAAGCATAAAGCCTAGATAATAAATATTTTTGCTTTCAGAGAAGAATGACTGCCTCTAGCTACCTGCCGACTGAGCCAGAAGACAAAGTCCTCCACAACGAGCTGATCGTTCAAATTCATCGGTGTACTGGATTGGCAAAATTGGCTGAAGGTATATTAACTTTTTTAGTTGTCTAAGTGCATAGAGTGCATAGCACCATAGGTTTGATCATAAATGGTATGTTGCATTACGTCCCTGCTCCAGATTTGGTCTACCTTGGTCCCCCCAAAAAAGACAAGTCAAATTTTGGTTCTAAAATGGTCGATGGTCCCTTAAAAATTAGTTTTCTGCACGTTTTATGCGCTAATAGACCGAAAATGCGAAGGAAAATTGGACTTTACTGGATTATACGCTGTTACGGGGACGACCGGGGGCTTGGAGTTGAGATGCGCACAGAAGCATACGTGAAACAAGATGGGGATGCATGGAAATAGCATGCATATCAGAGCTTCTTTATGCGGTAGGTCCCTGTAAGGGATGTTATATATAAGGCAGTAGTACCAAAAATTGATTTTAATGGCTGGAGCATAAGTTTCTGACGGGTTTCCAAAGCCCTTTTTCTTAAGGAGGAGGAATAGGGCTTTCCAATGGTACTAACCTTTTTAAAATGGAGTAATAAAAGCAATAAGAGAAAGGGCTTTGAAAACCCGTCAGGAACTTAGGTTCCAGCAGTTACTGCTCTCAAAAATGATGTTTAGGCCAGACACCACCAGATACCTACGTTGCCTACCAGCTTTTTGATCTGCCTGTTCATATGAGTAAAGTTATAAACTGTTCTGTAGATCCCGAGTTCAGTGACTCAAGGGCTTGGACATTGCCGGTGATGAGCCAGGCACTGCACGAGTATCTGAACAGCCAAGTAAAAGCATAACCTTTTGCTGCAATATGGGCAGAAAACTATCCGTTTTAGGACTTGCTAATCTACCTAATGCTCGAGAATCAATCTAAAGACCAATCAGTGGAAGTCAAAACTGCTTCTATAGGCTACTTGAACTTACCATTGTTTCCACTAGCCAGGTAGGCACTTCTCATCTACCAATCTATTCTTTCTAAACTCACAAAAAATAGGAATCAGAGAATTCGTGGAACTTTCCCTCTACTTAAGGTAAGACCAGGGTTCCGATCTCAAAATTTCAAAACTCAGACAAATCTCAAGAAAAATCAGATTCTTCAAAAAATATGCCAAAAATAGCCTACGGACATTTTATTTCAACATTTCTACATACCATCATAACTTTTTTAACAAAAACAATTCAGCGGTCCCTCCCTCAGCGGCAGTCTTGTCATCGATGGCAGTCGGCGCACTTCGGTAGATAGAGCTCTGAAAAGATCAAATGACAAAAGCAATTAAAGCAAAAGAAACCTTGTTGTGTTAGCGGCCTTCGCGTTCTCGGTTTCTTCTGGTGAACATGGATCGCAGCTTTGCCCATCCAAGTCAGATTGATCTCATCGTTGCAGGGAATGCAGTGAGAGTGGCAGTCGTCCTTCCCTTGCTTGATACCGCTGAACTCTCTCGAATATTCCTTTTTGTATTGTTGCTTCCTGGCTGGAGTCGGCATGTTGATCTGAGACATGCAAAAGTTTGAACAAAAACTGCGCAGCAGCTGCGGCGCAGTTTTTGTTAAATACACCTTTTTGGACAATTTGAAAAGCCGTGCGCAGGCAGAGCAAAATGTTGGCGGGCATTTAAATATTTTAAAAATCAGACAGATCAGACACAATTTTTAAAAATCTATCCATTTCTGATTAATTAATACAGATCGGTAAGACTTATTTAGGTTGTTTCATAATTTTTTTTTTGAATATACCATTTTAAGCATGATGGCTCAGTGTCTGAGGCTAGTATTGATGTATCGATCCACTGGAAATTTGCCTATATTTACGAAGTAGAGGATGAATTGCTAGGAAAAATGGTGGGTATTAAGCAGGTCTGTGTGCAGAAAAAAATTGTCCACCGCCTCGGAGAAATTGGCCTCCTCCTCTGGAGGATTCCTTCGAAGGCGAGCACAGGCCTGGGTATTAAGTATAGTCGCTGGGTAAAAACTTCTTTGAGGATCAATTTTTTAAAACAGGGTACCGCATTTTTTGTAATAAAGGCCCCCCTAAGTTTGTGGCATTGTGTTTTTGACATCAATTTTCTTGGTGACTCCAGGACATGTCATATACCAAAATGTAGGTTAGAATCTAGGCTATGTTTTGTTATACAACATGTCCTGGAGTCACCAAGAAAATTGGTGTCGAAAACACAATGCCACAAACATACTTTTTTGAATTTAGGGGGGGGGCGTTTATTACAGGACATACGGTATTTTTTCTGGCCGCTCATTAACGGGTGGTCAATAAGTTCGGAACAGATTTTCAAAGCTTTATATTTTATTTTTTTTATAAGCACATATATAAAAGTATTATACAGTTTTGTAGCCCTTGTTCTCCTCTTTCGAATGACATATCACATGTTTATTTCACTCAACAAAATGACCACCATTTGCATCAATAAATTTCTTCATTTTTGTACTCTTTACCCCACCCTTCTTTTTACCCATACTCTGAGGACTTTGCTGATCCTTATTATTATTCTTCTTCTTCTTCTCATTTTTAAATTTCAATTCTTCTTTTTAGAGCTTCGAAACAAAAGAAAGAGAGCCCTCAAATTTTCTGAATGTTACCCAAAAAGAGAATGAAGCGCAAGAATTGAGTAATGTAGACACTCTTTCGTCACACTCTCAACAACTTAATCAAACACCAAAAGTGGACGAAGAACTTAAAGATGTCCATATATCTCCTGAGCAAATGCAACCTATTCAAGAAGAGGTCAATGAAAAAGAGTGCAAACCTGTTTCTGGTTTAGCTCGTCTACAAGAAATACTAAAACCACAGCCTGGAAATGAGGAAGAGAGTGAGGAAGAGGTAGAAAAAGATTTTTTGGAAGACCATGAGTTGGAACGTCGTTTGCTACACCTGCCCACTCCCCACTCTCCAGTCGACAAGGCTCAAACAGAGCAAACAATGCCGCCGAAGCTGCGCAACACTCCAGCCCCTCTGCCCCCACTGCCAGAAGCAGAAATAGCGGCTCTACAACTAGAAAATAGCTCCATTGCCAGTAGTTATGCCAGCAGTTCTGTGGCTTCCGATGCTACCTACACCACTCCTAGCACTCAATTGCCTGCTAAACAAGAAGAAAAAGCCTCTTCCACTCCACAAAGACCTAAAGTAGAGGAGAAAGAGATAGAAGAAGTGGTAGAAGAACCTCAGAGTGCAGACCGACAAGTGGAGAAGATGCTTGAAATAGCTGAAGCAGTTGACCTCTCCACGGACAATGACTTGAAAAGCGCTGAGAGACAGGAAAAGCCATTGGCTCCAGTGCGTAGATCTCTGCTCGGAGATTTGCCCAGTCTTCAGCCGGTGGCTACAAAAAGAGCAGCTAAAGTCGTAGAATTTACCACACCACTACATTCTTCGATTCCACGTAGGTTTTTTGGTTAAAGGACCGCTGCCGGTGCACACAGGGAATTGACTCGAGGCTCAAAGCAAAAAAAAAATTACACAAAGTAGGCATTCCACGGGTTTGCTTGGTGTATGGATACCAATGGTAAATAGCCAGTTTGAGATGGTTTTTGATTTTTTAAATTTTTGTTAAAAATTTGTCTTGAAAGGAGTTTGTTATTAGTTTTTCGAAAGTTTGTCTTGAAAGGAGTTTGTTTTTAGTTTTTCGAAAGTTTGTCTTGAAAGGAGTTTGTTTTTAATGTTTTCAAAAGTTTGTCTTGAAAGGAATCTTTATTTATTGATGTTTCTCCTTGTCCATGTACCAACCAAATTAAGTGAATGTCCACTTGATATAATTTTTGTTTTACGGTATCCATACACCAAGCAAACCCATGGAATGCCTACTTGGTGTAATTTTTTTTTAACTTTGAGCCTCGAGTCAATTTTTTTTGGGGGGGGGGGGTAGTCATAATACAGTAGTACCGAAAAATGATTTTTTTGTGGTAACAATAATAAAAAATGACTCATTTGCAGCGAGTGAGGCGTCCAGCTTTGCAGAGTCCAACTATGACTTAGTAGACTCTTCAGGAGGTGAAGGAACCGTCAAACACCGTACTTTGGAGTTGGCCCTAGCCGCTGAATTGTCTCCAGCTGCTCCTTCTCTTAGAACTCTTGCTGTAAGGACAAGGCTATACTCCCTTATACGGCGTACTGCTAAAACACCTAAATTTATGTGTGTATGCGTGTCTCAACCCTAAACCTTTAAGCCTCTGCACCCTCAGAGGCGGGTGCTAAAACACCAACATTTTGGGGTGACGCCTTATAAGAGAGTTAGACCGGGAATAGTCTGATATAAAAAAGATGCTTTAAAAACTATGCTTTGTCGTAGATAACTGAGGAAGCAGACAGTCTATCAGAAGAAGCAGTAAAAGGAGTACAACTTCGTATCCGAATTGGCAGACTACGCATACTAGAAGATTCTTCTCTCCTTTCCTATGAGTATGATGGTGCAAAAGTGTTTGTGGAGTGGAACCTTTTGGACTTCAATCACGACGTTTGTGAGACACCTGGCAATTTTTCACTACCCAGAAAAGCGACTGAGGTGTGCAACATTGATTCCGAAAGAGGTCTTTTTTAAAGATTTCCATTATAATTCCTCATAATTTTGATTTTCTAAATTTTAGTCTATGAATTGAACCAAAGAAGACTAAATTTGCTAAGTCAATGGACAAACTCCAACAATAGGTATTTTTGAAATTTTGGGTGCTACTAGGAGATGCCACATCTCAACCTCTTCTTCACCGCCCCCCACTCCCAAAAATTACTCGGCGTTTTGGGAACATTAACCATATAAGAAGTAATTTTTAACCATTTTTAAAGGGATTAACGGCTGTATAGGGAGGGGAAGGGACAAGTAAGAGACCACTATGTAGGAAAAGAGAAAGTCTTGAACATAGGTTCCCAGGGACAGGGACCTACCACATAAAGAAGCTCTGGTTTGCATGCTATTTTCATGCATCCACAGCTATTCTCGAATGATTTATGGCTCAGGTGTGTTTGTGTGCGCATCTCAACTCCAAGCCCCCAGAGTTGGAGATGCGAGCACAGACTTACCTGCGAAATGAATCCGAGCAAAAATCTTGAGAAATAAATGCATCTAGAGACACTTTTTACCCTGGTCCCGAAAGGGAAACGGGTGAATGACGCTTCAAATTAGTGGCCTCTATGACTCCCTTGCCCTCCGGATTCAGCCCCTATTCTTCTCTAAGTTACCATTTTGGCTTCTTTATAACGAAATTATTACTTAGAAATGGTTTTTAAGCAATTCTAGAAAACTTGATTTTAGCGGCGGGGGGGATAGCCTAGTAGCGTCAAATTTTCAGAATGGTAAACAGACACACGGAAAAATTGTTTTGCAGACTGACTTTCACACTGGTGCTGGATCCCGGCGAAGACCAAACTCAAGACTTTGACGATCTTTGTGTTGCAGAATTGAATCTGAAAGAAGTGTTCGACACACCCAACCATTTCATAACCAGTAAGACTAGTCTGCTTCTGTATACACTGGAAGCTTTTCATTTTTAGTGCGAAATGTGGACAATGTGCCCATGGCTATGCTGGAAGTAACTATTAACTACTCCGACAACTTGATGGAATATATGTGACTGCTTAGACTTTTTCTTGTCCACCACAATTAGGCAAAATTTGCTGGTTGGGAAACCTTAATCTCAGCAAAGAATATTGTTTGACAGGAACCCAAAAACGTCAAAAATGATGTCATATCACTATTACAATAGCTAAAACGTTTTTACACACATATATGTATATACCTAAGAAATAAAAGACTGGATGCGTAAGAGCAGCACTCATACCACACATAGTTTCTTTGTACAGTAGAATAAAAAATCTATAATTTATAACCATCAAAATACGGTTAAATCGAGTGTTTTTCGACCACAAGGGGGAGGGAGTAAAATTATCGGCTCTAATATAGAATTGGCTGCTTCTTTTGCCTTGCTCGCCCCGTCGATTTTTTTTTTCAAGATTTTACAAAAACAACAAAACTAAAAACCTTTTATCCATTCATGCAACCATAATTCATGCAACCTATATACGACGCAATATAACGATCTCTAGTGCCACAAAGTTTCTTCATGTCGTGCGAATATGAACAACGTAAGCGAAAAAGATAAAACCAACTATGATCTACAACATGAAAGGTTAAAAAATCAACAGGGGGACCAAGGCAAAAAAAGCAGCCGATTCTATACCAGAGCCGAATTATCAATTGTCGACACTTTTTCTCCCCTCCTTCTTCAAACCGTCAATATTTTCTTTTATTTCTTCTTGGGGTTGATTCACTTCTTCATTCTCTTTGATCTCTCCGGGTGATCGGGTGACTTCTTCTTTAGCAACAGGTTTTGCTTTAGAGGGAGGCTGAATGTACTTGGTTGAAGGCTCTCCAATAACTGCAACTGGTATAACTGTTTTCCTCAGCAGCATAAGCAAGTGGTCGGAATTTGGTCCAAATAGTGGAGCCATTCGAGGAGCAAAAAACTTCAGCATCTTTTCAGCCAATTGCGAATAAGTCAAGACATATAGGGTTCCTCCCTCCAGACTGATTACTCCAGCAGCTTTTTTGAGCTAAAAATGTAGAGCTTAACCCTTTTGGCTGGCTCAACCAAAATTTTCACCTTTAAATAGTCGATTATTGGCCGAAGAGAAGTGTTTTTGCAATCCACAGCCAACATAACAGCTATTTCATGCTGTTTAAAGGCAACTATTCTGTCGTAGAATTTGATGTCTACTTGGAAGTGTTTGTCGACCACAAGAGGGAGGGAGTTGCCGATTTCGTCACGCAGGATGTCTTGTAGAAGGTACTCCTTACCGAAGATGCGATGAAGGCTGTAAAAATAAATACCTTAAAAAGTTCCGAGAAAAAAGTGGCACTAAAAAGAACTAACCAAATAGGATAGGGAAACCTTTTAAAGTTAAGCAGACCCTTCCAGGTGCTAGCCACCTCTTCCATCAATTGCTCTCGAGTATGGACCTGGTTGACTGGTGATGGACTTCTGGACACTGACCTCAGAGAACTCTCACTAAACACTGAACCGTCTGAACTTTCCGAAATAGAGTTGGGCGAATGACTGGGGTTGTGCTTCCTAGGATGACTGTCCTCATCCGAATGAGTCATGCTGTGGCTGCGTTTACTTAACTTTTGCTCCACCTTCTTTCCTGTCCTAAAAAATAAAAGAGACATAAATAAATGGCCGACTAAAACACCTAAGTAAAGCTTGGTATGAACTTACTTGGCATAGTTGTCTCTATCAGGTGAAATGCTTTCCTGACGTTGAATGTTCTGATGATATCTACCCTTCCAACTATTCCTCCTTTGTCTTGGATATTTGCCAGCATACCGAGTAGAATTCCCACCGCGATAAGTTGGTGGACGAATAATAGCACCGCCCAGTCTGAAAGCATCTCGAGAACGAATTGGAGACAAATGCTCGTTGGCGGCACACCTTCTGTCATGGTCTCTGTTGTAACGGTCAGGAACATACTGAAAGAAAAATTTATAAATATTTTATAAAGCAACGTAGAAATTATAGCTACAAAGCGAATCAACCGCTGAATTGCAATCGGCGAAACAGGAACTCCCCTTTGCACTACTACAAAACAGAACCAACCTTTCCATCTTGATCCCGAACAATTCCAGCTGGATCAATCATAAGTCGTTGACCCATCTCTTTTTGAAGTCGGTCAATTAGGTGACGACGGACATTTTTGGCAGATCTAGCATACTTGAAGTTGACATATGCAAGGCGCTGCTCATCTTCCGGATTATTTACTATTTTGATCTGAAAATGAGCAGACTGTCTTCTTAGCTCTACAATTGAGTGACTTTTGATTTTTGAACTCAGTTGTGAAAGGGAAACCAACCTCAAATGGTGCCATATCCTTCAATACCTCTTCCAAGATGTCGCGAATGTTTTCTTTGGTAAGCACTTTATCAATTTGAGAAATTCGTAAGTTGCGATAGCTCTCCGGCGACTGGCTGCCAAAGCGTTTGCGATAGAAGACTGAAAGCGCAGCACTCTCTCGGCGTCCCAAACCATCCTCCGAATCTTTACAACTGAAAAGGTTGGTGTTGAGATAATTGAGATTTGCTTTTGAGTAAAAAATCATGGCTCTAGTACTGAATTGGCTAGTACTGAATCTACAACATGAAAGATAAAAAATCAACAGGGGAGGATCAAAGCAAAAAAGCAGCCAATTCTATACTGGAGCCAAAATCATTAAGAGTACAAGTCTGCAGTCATTAGCTTAAAAAAATGTCTTGGTTGTTAAGATATGACTTGAGTAACCTTTATAATCTCCCCCCTCTGATCCAATTTTGTTCGACCCGATTGCTTCCCAGTAGCCTTGCTATTTTGCCAAATGTAATGGAAAAAAGTTTCGAACAGACCTGCGTGAGTAATGCTTTTTCTCAGCTTCTGGACTGGCATAACCGGCAGGCACGCGATTACAATTTCTAGTCTTCTCTCGCCCGTTTCTAACCATTCTGATATTGCTGTTTGGCGAAATAAAGCTGAATTGGAATCAAGTTATATGAAGGAAATCTTTGGAAGCGCTTTCAAAGTACATTTTCATCTCAATAGTCAAAAGAAAAGAAAGTGGACTTTTTCTTGTAATTGCTTCCTTCTTTGCGAAAATTTGTCTCAAAGAGCTGAGACTTAAGGCACCAAAAGTAGCAAATAGGACAGAGGCAAAATTTTCAGAGCAACGCTGAAAGAAATACATGCATTCAAAGATACTTGAAGATATTCGGTTAACAGTTGATATTGATAATTCTATTAAATATGTTTAGCCCACACAATCTTATATGCCTTATCATCGATAACAGTGAGAGTTGGTGATATTTATAAAAGAAGTGGCTAACAAGTCGATTAGATTGATGTTTTATGCAAAATTGAGACGCCAATTCGCTCTATACTCTCTGCTCTATTGACCATAAGCTAAAATCAGAACAATAGAGGCGATTACCAAGTTACCGTAAAACCTCTAATAATGCCCTCCCCACTAATTCAAAATCATGCTTTTGGCATTGTGTTTTTGACCCACTTTTTTCAGGTGTCTCTCAGGCAGCTTACCACCCAAATTGTAGCTAAAACAATAAGCTACAATTTAAGTAGTAAGTTACCTGAGAGACACCTGAAAAAAGTGGGTTAAAAATACAACGCCAAAAACACGATTTTGAATGAGGGGGGGGGGGACATTATTAGAGATTTTACGATAAAGACCCAGTTTGAGATGGTTTTTGATTTTTTAAATTTTTATTAAAAATTTGTCTTGAAAAGAGTTTGTTTTTAATGTCGGTGAATGTTTGTCTTGAAAGGAATCTTTATAATTTTTGGTGTTTCTCCTTGTCCATGTATCATTAAGTGAATTCCCGCTTAGTATAATTTTTTTTTTTCACTTTTAGGCTCCGAAACCCTTTATTTTTGTATTACCGTATTTACTCTATTAAGCGGGCATGCCCGCTTATTTTTCGACCCTTTGCTAGGGGTCTCGCTTATTAGAGGGTGCGCGCACATTAGAGGGTGCCCGCTTAATAGAGTAAATACGGTAATTAGGGTTTTCTAAAAAAGTTTTAGCAGAGGTGAATTACCGTCTTATAGGCTATTTTAGCATTTTTTTGATTTTTTTGTAGTAAACTGTGTGGGTAAACTAATTCTGAGTTGCGGTAGAGCCCAGTTGACAAAGCTATGTTCAAGATGTTCTTTTTACCTGAGTGGGCCCTCCTTAGAATGTGGCCCCTTACTTGTCCCTTCCCCTCCCTATGCAGCCCTTCATCATATACCTTTTATTTAAACAAATAAATCAGTAAGAACAAAAAATATGGTACAGGTCCACAAATAATAATTTATTCTCTCCTCTACAAATGTAGAAGTCTACCAAGTGTAGTAAACAATATCACAATGCAGCAATTCTAGCCACTATTTCTTCACAACTCTTAGCAAATCGTCTAGTGCGATCAAGGATTTTGCCCAGTCGTCCATTTCTGCGGCGCTCTCCGTACGAAGAGTCAGGTCGGGTATCTCCATCCACACCTCTTTCTAGGGCTCTTTCTCTGGCTGTTTTGTGCTTCTGCAACTTTTTCAACGTCTCGTTCCACAAAGAGTCCACATTCATGGACAACATTGCCGAAATCTCCACAAAGGGGCATTTATAGATTTTGGCCAGCATTTTGCCTTCTGAAAATAAGCAAGTGAGACTGCTTTCGACCCTACTCCGATGTATATCTGATGTATTCGATGTACCCCCCCCCCCCTTTCGAAAGTGTGCTTTAAACCCTCTACACAAATTTCTATATGCTAAAAACGGTTTAATTTTCTCGCATTGGAGCAATCCAATGCTTTACCAAACAAAACCGACCTATTGAGCTGACCCTCCTTCTCCTTTGCAAATCTATTTTGTTGGCGACCAGAATGAGGGGCACCGAAGATTTCAGCCGACGATCATACAACCGATACAGAATTTGAGCCGCTTTTGTGAAGGACTCACGGTTGTCGATAGAATAGCACACCACATATATTGTTAGCACGTTTTGAAGGGGGTCAATGTGGATTATCTGTAAAAACAGTGCTCACATTATTACAGGGCTTCTAAATGTACTTTTTAAAAAGATTTCTACTTTTTTTCGGTCCCTGTAAAGAAAATTTTCGCATTAGGCGTAGTTCTCATTCGTATTTTCATTTCCTTGTTAACTTTTTGTTCATTTGTTTTTTCTTCCTCAGATTGCTTAAATTGTGATATTTTCAGTGCTAATCTCAACCAAAATGTCTCTTCGCTGCAAGTGGAAACGGTGAAAGCTCTTCTCCAGGTACGGATAACTTCGATATTGAATGTGCTGGCGTCTACAAGCTGCTTATGGAGGATAGAGAACTGAGAAAGAAAGTTCAGGGAATGGATAAATGGAGAAGATGAATTTATTTGAGTTGCTGTTTGATATGTTATAGTATGACAATAAAGCGTTTGAAAACGATTCTAGCTTGTTTCGGAAAATGTACTTTTTTAAGACCCAAAATCTTTTTTTTTGGCGCACTGTACTTTTTTTCAAAATTTTGAGTTCGCAGCCCTGCATTATTACCATCCCAATTCTGGCCAGACTATGCAATGGCAAACTTTAATAAAATGGACGAAGTCTGGAGAATAGATATGTACATTTTGCACATTTACACCAAATAAGGTTTCAACATTAAACAAAATTTAACTCAGGGTATATGTGATAATCATAATGGTGATACCTCAGAATTTAAGCCTTGAGTGATCTCCAACTCGATTTCGCTTTCATTCATCAGAAAAGAGACAGTGCGAGAGCTTCTTTGCAACTCGTCACTAGCTAAAAAAGATGCTCTTATTAAATTTGAGAGAATCGGTTTTTTATAAAAAACTAGGTTGTGCTGCTAAATTATACACCCTCCCTCCCTCAATTTTTTGGCGAAGTAGTTGAGGCGACCCTCTGATGGGGGCTTGAGAGTTGGAGATGTCACACAGACTTACCTACGACATGAATCCGAGCAAAAATCTTGAGAAACAAATGCAGTTCAGGCTTTTTTTGCAAGAGGTTGAGGGCTGTATTGGTAGGGGAAGGGAAAAGAATAGGGCCACTCTGTAAAAGGGCTACTCAACCATATTTTATTGGGAAGAAGGGCTGTATAAGGGAGGGGAAAGGACAAGTAAGGGGTCACTCTATAGGGAAAGAGAAGATCTTGAACATAGTATCCCTTGAATGAACCTACCACATGAACAAGCTCTGGTATGCATGCTATTTTCATGCATCCAGACCTCCTTCTCGACTGATTTATGTCTCAGGTATGTTTGTGTGCTCATCTCAACCCCAAGCCACTAAGCCTCCTGCGAGTACCCGAACAAATCATGGTTTGCCTTGATCCCCACAGCAAAAAGTAAAAAAACAATTTTTTTTGTTGTAAAAGTTGGTTTTTTATGAGGAAAAACAACGGAACACCCCTAATCGTTTTTAGGGCATAAAAGTTTACTTAATCGATTAGGTTTTTATACATTTTTGAAGGAAAAGTGTAGAATTCAATATGAGTAGTTTAATCTGCTGTAATCCTAGATCAAAAATTTGTTATTTTGTAGTCAAAAACCGCTTAAAGATGGCTTTGTGGCAAAACTGGATTTGTGTTTGTGATTTCGAGCAAAAACATAAGTATTACCAATAGAGACAGCATCATTCAGAGGCACTACATCGGCACTGGCAAACAGTTGTCTAGCCACACTTTTTTTGCCCACTGTGGCACACCTGAACATCAAGACAGGTAATACTGTATGCTCCCTAACACCTTTCCTCTTAAGAGATATTTTTAAAACTAGTTTAAATTTGTTTTGCGCAGTGTGTCTCACCAGAGTATAAGGCAGGCTTTGAGCAAACTCAGGCCAACAAAACCTATGGCTAAACTACGGTATGTGGTACCGGCTTCAAACGACCGGAAATGATGGTCTAAAGACGTTCTAACTGCTGGAAACGATTAAAAAGGGCAAAAAAATATTGGAAAGAGCCATTGGAGCACTTATTTGGGGAAAAAAAATTTTGGACTTTTTGCCTTGGGGGACCAAGGTAATTTAGGTGTGGAGGGTAGCTGGATACCAAAAAAGGGATTTGAACAACGTTATATTAGGGAATTTTACGATGTTTTGGTTACTAAAGCTGCCTCCTACGCCCTCTCCGGGGGCGTAGTGGGCTTGGGGTTGAGATGCGCACACACACATACCTGAGACAGCCAGCTCCAGTAACCAAAACATGGTAGAATCCCCTTGGAAGATATCCCCTTGGAGAAAACCTCCTGGAGCTGGCTGTCTCAGGTATGTGTGTGTGCGCATCTCAACCCCAAGCCCACTACGCCCCCGGAGAGGGCGTAGGAGGCAGCTTTAGTAACCAAAACATCGTAAAATTCCCTAATATAACGTTGTTCAAATCCCTTTTTTGGTATCCAGCTACCCTCCACACCTAAATTACCTTGGTCCCCCAAGGCAAAAAGTCCAAATTTTTTTTTCCCCAAAAAAGTGCTCCACTGGGTCTTCCCAGTACTTTTTTGCCCTTTTTAATCATTTCCAGCAGTTAGAACGTCTTTAGACCATCATTTCCGGTCGTTTGAAGCCGGTACCACATACCGTAGTCCGGCCAAACCTATTATTTGGAATTTCAAAAAAATTGGTTTAAAAGTCCGTGCAAGACTTTTGGACCCGAGAGCTGTAGGTTGAGGCTCTAAGTTTGCGAAAACATATTGAAAAGCTCCTATCCAAAGTGGCCTATGTTTGGTGGTACATACCCGTATAGTCGAAGCGCACACTTGGTCACTTCGTGACGCTCATCTTCCTCGGCTGTACTCAGCCAAATTTCTGGACAGGTGGCTCGGCGATTTTTGTTGTTTCCTGCAATGTATTTTTCTTACTATCTTAACATATTTCCCCCAAAACATCCTTTAGCCCACAATTTCTCGTTTTTTCACCACCAAAATATGGAAAAAAAAATTAGATGCTCCTGCGAAAATGACCACTTTTTATTTTGTTTTTAGGTCAACAGCCTTTTTAAGCAGGATGTGGACCTTTTTGAAGTAAGAGCCTTTTGAGTAAGAGCCTTTTGAGATCTTACAGTATGTGCTTAAGATGACGCCTTTGCCGAAAAACAAGCCGTAAAAAACCCACTTGCAACCGGTTTGAACAATTTGCCGCTGGCATTCCGAAAGCCACAGTCCACAATCCTCCCTTGGGAGTCGACATTGAAGCTGCGCATCTGCTGGTATTTAGCCATTCGCTTGCTTCTAGCCTGAATTTGCTCAGCTTATTTTGAAAAAAAAACAGATCTCTATATAAATGGTTATAAAAGCGACCTTGAGGGCATTTCTCAGGTTGAGCACATCCAAATCTAGACCAGTAGCATCTTGCTCATCTTCGTTGGAATCATCCATACTGTCAGCACGAGGCAGACGGGGAGAACAGTTTCTTCTCGTCTTGAGCTGCTTAACCCCTCTAATGGCTGATGGACTGCCTATGGCGTGGAAATGGGCATGCTCGGTGGGGGAAGTCGACGTTGCAGAATTGCTGCTGAGAGAACACTGAGAACTAGGAGGGGTCAGACCGCCCAGATCACCACCTGTACTCCGCAAAAAGTGTTGAGGAGACATGGGCAAACTGAAAAAATCGTCTTCAGCCCAACGATGGAACTCGGAAGAGGGTGGAGGGATGCAATCATCGGCATCATTGAAATCTTTACTGGACAGCTTGTTGCGCCGTCTAAAAATACAGTTGGTATTGCTAAACTAGAGTATATTTATATCGGGTGAGGCCAAAGTTCGTGCTAATTTTCTTTTTTTCCCACAAAGTGTTTGGTACCATTTTTAAGAGCAGACAAAGAGCTTTTAAACGGTGTATAACATGATTTTAACAAATGATCAAAATGGCCACCTTCGGCCGCAATACAACAACGGAGACGTTTGGGGAAATTATCAATTGCTTTCTTTATCACATCCAATGGAAGACGTCTCCATTCTCGTTGCAACCACTCTTTGAGATCAGCCATGGTTCGGTGAGGCTGTGAGCACGCTCTCTTCTTCAGTTCCGGCAAAACAAAGTAGTCCATCACGTTTCCACTCTCCGTCGTCTCGATTCCAATGAGTGTCGGCACTGATCGAGTCCGGAAAGTTCTGTTGAATCCATTGCTGAGTTTCAACCACCCGATGCGATGCAGCTCCATGCTGATGAATAATCCATGGACGATGACCAAAATGACGACGAGACCACGGCAGCACTATTGCACGAAGCATTTCCCGATAGGTCGGTGCATCGACTTTGGTTACTTGCGGCACAAAGAAGAGAGGAGTCTTTCCGGTTGAGGTGACTCTGGCCCAGACCATCACTTGTTTCGGCTTGTGAGCACGCTGAACGCTTCAAACTTCTGCTGTAAGAAGATCCTTGGAACGGATTTGGTCGTTCTGAGAGTTCTTTGTTTGCCCCAGATCGAACCATTTCTCGTCCGTGAACAAGACTTGACAATAGCAGGTCTTAAATCGCTCATTCTAAAAAATAAAAGCAATGAATATCAAAAAAGCATGAAAAGAAAAAAGAGAAATAGGGCTATTCAATGGTAGCAAACACTTCGTGGGCAAGAGTATATTTCATCATTAAACATAACACAGTTCTTCGAAAATTACCTGTACAGCCGAGCAGAAGCCGGTCTTCCCGCAGGGCTCAAATACATAGGCGAAGTGTCGGCGCTAAAGCACACAAACATTTATACCATATTTTTTCGAATAGCCGCCCTAGGGCACTTTTCAACATTTTGAAAGTCAGGAAAGAATTTTAATCGGTCTTCAAGATGTTTGGCTGGTTGGGATGTGCTTTTAAGCTGGAAGGTCAGCGATAAAAAAAAAGTGCAAGCGTCTCTATTTTCTATCATGTCCCATCAACCAAGTCATTTTTAGAAAAGTTGTATAGAATTTGTAACTGTAATGCGATAAAAATTGCCAAAGTTTCGGTTTTTTACCTTTGGAAATCAAGGTAAACCAACATTTTGATAGGGATTGGGACTGTAGGAGGGTATGCACTGGGTCTCGGCTAACCTACCCTAGCCTACCCTAAGCCGAAGGCTTACTTGTATGCCTAAAGCCTCGGTCACAAGGGACACGTCTGGCTGTCGCGTTTAGCCTTCCATTGTGACCATCGAAAGGAAACAGCCCAACGCGTCCATTGTGACCAAGACTTAAGTGCTTAGTATCTGGGGTCACAAAACACCACTTATAGGGTTGCTTACCTTGGGGGACCATGGCAAAATATGGAAATTGTCGACTTCCCCCAAAAACCAACTTTCTATGACGAGAAAATGTGAAAAACAACCTTTTTATCGTTTTAAATTGGCTGGCAAACAAATCCAAACCAACCTTGAACTGGAAGAAGCCGGCGACAGAAAGGGTGGATCAATTTCAAACTCGGAAATCTCCTTCAAAAAGCCGAGCTTAGGTGACAAGCTGTTGGGGGATCGCACAGCAGGTCCTGAGTGGAATACAGCCGGAAGGGAAGTCCTTCTGGAGTTGACTTTGTTCATTGCCGAGCCTGATCTAGAGCTCATTGCTGTAGAAGTAGAATAAATATTGCTGCTGCTGTTGCTGTTGCCACCAAAAACCACTGAAAAGAGGAGGGAATTGATTTGGTTGGCATTTTTTTTGTTCCAACCACCCATAAAACAGCTTTTTTCAGCAGTCACTAGCAATTAAAAGGTTGTTTGGGGTGTTTGAAAACGCAAAGCTGCATTTTGGATGCTTCTGCTCCTGCAAAAAGGAGAAGGACCACTGGGAAACTATGGCACAGCTATTATTCTCACATTTCCACTTATCCAGGCACGCAAAGAGACTAAAGGAAGAGAGATAGTTTTTGAGGAAAGACGTTGAAAAATTAAAAAAAAAATAAGATAGTGTCTTAAACCTTGTTATGACTGTCCTAATTCCCCTCCCCCTCCTTGCAAAACCTTATATCGATCTTGTAAATAAGCCAATATGTTTTTGTCTTTCGAAAAAAAAAAAGACGCGAGTTGTCGTCCGGCCACGGGCATGAAATTAATTGGGGTTGTTGGGACGGTGAGTCATTTACTGCTGACTTATTGGTAAATCACCGGATCCGCGGATAGTCACTAAAGATTGGTGAGTCGAAGGATAGATCGGACAGACAAGAAATTGATAGTGTTTGCTTTGTTAACTCCCTACCCTCTGGACTCGGTATACTCTCTGGACCCGTTAGACCCCTAGACCCCTGGATCCGATATACTCTCTGGAGCCGATAGACTCAAAAACTACTTTATATTAGAACATTTTACCATGTTTTGGTTACTGGAGCTGCGCAAAGAAAAGTCTTCAAATGCAAAATAGGGCCCGTTTTCGACTTTTTAGTAACGAGCCAAGTAATGCTCAGGCTCTTTGACACGTTTGCACAGAGGCCTAGTGCATTTAGAAGGAAGACAGTGCCAAAACAACACAAAAAAGAGTCAAATTTTCATTAAAATGTAACAAAAAAATATATGCATGAAAAATTAAACAGAGGCATCAACCATCTGAAAATTGGCTGTGTGTCCAAGAACTAGACTAAGAAGAAGGCACGCGGGGAAGTAAGGGGATGAAGAGTTATGTTGCTTCGCCAAACATGCCCCTCTACATACTTGTCTTCCCATTCCAGGGATTAGATACAGCCAGTAGGTTGGGTAGTGAGTAGTAGTAGTAGCACACTCATCCTCTATTTGATACCTCTTTTAGTCGGCTAAGTCAAAGAGCTGCAGCACAATAATTTATGGGGTGATCCCAGTGGAATGCTCTGCATTCACAACCCTTGTGGTTGGTACAACAAGCAGCTAATTAAAAATAATTAGGTTGACAGCAAATGTCACACTGTGTGTGTCTGAGGTGTGAGAATAGGGATTTTTTGAGAAGCCTTCTTAATTGACCTTTTGTAGAGTTAAATTGGCTGGCAACCAGCTGGATGCAAGTCCTCAGCCTATTTTGCAGATGAACTGCGCCAATAAAAATGGACTGAGGGCTTTGTGCCTGTCGGCTGGAATCCCCCCAAAAAAATAAAACCGCTTGGTCTCCCAAGTGATTCCCACTTTTGTTTAAGTTTTTGTTATTAAGGCTGGCAATGAAGCTTCATTAGTTATTTTAAATAAAACATAAGTCTAGAAATAGAGGAAATCCATTAAAATGGCTTTTAGGAGTGAATTCTTTGATAAAAAAGTTAGGGATTAACAATTCAACAAAAAAAGACGAAGCACTTATAAAATAAAACTTTTGACGTGGAGGACGTCTGGTGGAATTATTATCCATGCATATAAAGATTGGTGTTGGGGATTGAGGGTACGGATGGGATTGTGGAACGGTAACATACGCTCTCTATCCACGAAAAAAAAGAAGAGGGTATTCTAAGTAATGCTTCTTGAGTTTCTCACTGACTTTTAAATGAAATGCTTTAGCTGACGGCAGGATAAGAAAATTTTCCAAGAATGCTACTTTCTCTGGCTTCTTCTTCTTCTTCTCCAATTTTTGATACTCGATTTGATTGGGATAAGATAGATTTGCATTTGTAAATTTTTTTTTCTCATTTGATAGCTATCAGCTGATGTCCAGAGAAAAATTAAGCTTCGCGTACAATGAACCGACGACGACCGGCGACTGGCGATTGGTTGTAGCGATTTGGTGCGTACAATGAGTCGCCAGTCGCCGTCGTCTCATTGTACGAGAAGCTTTAGCTAACGCAACTACGGCGAGCAGATAAGATTGAGAGAAAAAAAAAGGCTTGCAATCACTCCGAAGCTGACCAATCCTAAGTTTAACAGTTACACCCAACTTAGTTTGAAGGTCGGGTGAGGCAAAAAAAAAATCAAAAAAGGCAAAAGTTTGTACGTAAACCTTATTTTTGATGATGAAATATACTCTTGCCCACGAAGTGTTTGCTACCATTGAATAGCCCTATTTCTCTTCTTTCTTTTCATGTATAATGCTTTTTTGATATTCATTGCTTTTATTTTTTAGAATGAGCGATTTAAGACCTGCTATTGTCAAGTCTTGTTCACAGACGAGAAATGGTTCGATCTGGGGCAAACAAGGAACTCTCAGAACGACCAAATCCGTTCCAAGGATCTTCTTACAGCAGAAGTTTGAAACGTTCAGCGTGCTCACAAGCCGAAACAAGTGATGGTCTGGGCCAGAGTCACCTCAACCGGAAAGAGTACATTACTTCATTAAAAAGAAGGTTTAAATTTTGGTACGAACTTCTGCCTGACCCGATATTTACACAAAGAATGAAAGCTTCAATTCACGCTAGTTCAATTTCATCTGTACTGAATGCAAAAGTGCTCGGGTATAGAAAGGAGAGCCAAAAAGTCTCCTTTCCTATCACTCATCGCTATTTAAAAGAATAAACAAGGAAGTTTGCTGGACTGGAGAAGGAAATGGAGTAGCACACTCTCAATTCAATTACTGCTAACCAGTGTATGCGTAACAGAGACAGCAGTGCTGGCTGAAAAATAAAAAAGTCATCAACGAAACTGGGCGAGTTTAACCTCGGCGGCTCGGCTGTGCGCGCTCACATAACTATGATCACAGCTCGTGGTTGAAAAGTAGAATGCATGGCTCAGTGGTTTGGCTACCCACTTTTTCGTTATAATAATTGGCGCAGTCGCTAGTTCGAATCCGCTCCCTCGTTATCTAGGACTACTATGAAATTGAGATATCCATATTCAGGGGCTATACGAGATTGAGATGCCTCAAAAATTCTAAGAGGGGGAGGTGTTATATGACGTCTCGTATAACACCTCATATAGCAAACGGTGTTATGCCCGTTAAGATTAGCATGCATGGCTCAGTGGTTTGGCTACCCACTTTTTCGTTACAATAGTTGGCACAGTCGCTAGTTCGAATCCGCTCCCTCGTTATCTAGAACTACTATGCATAGTAGATCTCATATATGAGATTGAAATGTCCATATTGATGTCCACATGCCCCTAAACAGCAAAAATGCCGCCTCCCAAGCCAAAATATAGAAATTGTCGACTTCCCCTCCCCCCCCCCAAACAGACCTTTTATGGCCAAAAGGGGCGGAAAATAGCTTTTCTATCCTTTTCAATGTATTCGAAATGCTTGGAAGGGTCTAAAACAACAGGAGAGCATAACAGCAGAATACAAATGGGGTCTCAGGGTGCACAAGTACCGAAAAAGCAACAGGGCACCAAGGCGAAATGGGTTCTGGGAGGACACGCATATACTGCTCTTTAACCGAGATGTCCACTATGTGACATGCACTAGCCACTAGATGTAATTTTTTTTTACTTGGCAGTTTGTTTTGTTGGTTGCCAATGGCAATTTTTTGATATTAATAATAAAATAGAGGGAGTGAAGAATTAAGATAATTTGGTGATTGGTTGGAAGAAGAAGAAGAGACATGAACAAATTAATTAATTGCTGGTTGGTGGGGGCGATGTACATTTGTTTGTGCCATCTCTGAATTATTCATTTTTATATGAGCATTCAAACAATTGGCAGAGTGATCCCAGGAATAATTCATGTTTTGTGCTAATTTTTTTGCCGAATTAGTGGAGTAGAAAGTTTTGTGTTGCAGCAAAGATATTGTAGATGTTCTCTGTTATTTTTAAAAAAATGTTTTTCCAGAAACTAAAAAACAATTGTTTTCAAAATTTGGGCTCTACTCGGTCATTCTCCAACCAACATCCCCCCTGTTCCTCATCCTCACAATTTGAACATACCGTATTTACTCTGATAAGTGGGCACCTCTCAATTCAAAAAAGTGTGTTTGTGGCAATGTGTTTTTGACCTATGTTCTGGTAGTGTCTTCTGGGCATGCTATATACCAAATGGCTCAAGCTGAAATCCCCCCTCAAATTAATCATTTATCCCCTCAAATTGCTTAGACTTGATTATCTCGGCTGATTTACAACAAGTTTTTCTAATTTTTTTGTCCAGTGCGCAGCCCTGGATATGCTCTTTCTAATGCAGCATCAGCTGACTCAATGTTGGTGGAAGAAGTTAGTGAAAAAGATTTTTTACGGGATGATCTTTTGCTTCATTCAAAGACCCTTTTTTCCTGCTTTTTTCAGCAACGTCGACTGATACTGCATTAGAAAGCGCAGATCTAGGGCTACACACTGAACAAAAAAATTGGAAAAACTTGTTGTCGAACGATACCGGCTCTTAAATTAGACATTCTAAACCATAAATTTTGTTGATGTGATACTACAAACAATATCATTCGAAAGAGGAGAAAAAGGGCTTTCTAACGGTGCCAAACATTGATATTTATGCTTTAGATATAAAGGAAAAACAAAGTCGTAAACTTTGTCCACGAACTTTTCAGACACACGGTAAGTACCCAGAAATGCTCGGATCACCATCGCACTTCTAAAGCCAATCATAAACAAAAAGGTTTCCAGCGAATAAGCAGCCTTTTTCTAGGGTAATTGACTACTCGAGCGAAATTCAGCGTATTTACCCATGCTGCAACTTTTCTGCCAGCATTTTCTATCAAACACAAATAAATTTAAACTATTAATATATGAGAGAGAGAAACTATTGAATAATTAAAGAGAACATGCAGCAACTTAAAAACAAAATACACTTGACAAAAACAAAAAACAAGTTAGGCAATAACACAACAGAATACATAAAGATTGAGTAACAAGCATGTAGTCGCAAAACCATTCTCGACCATATATTGGGTTGTAGCATAAGTTCCCGCGTTATTTTATGGCCGTATGTAGTTTCACCCGTCAAATTACTCATTTATCCCGTCAAATTGATTGGGGGGCTTAGGGCTGTATTGGGAAGGGACTAGTAAGGGGCCACTCTGTAGGAGTAGAAGACTGTAGAGAACCTTGAACATAGTATCTCTTGGAGAGATCTACCACATGTAGAAGCTCTGGTATGCATCCACAGCTATTCTCGAGAGATTTATGTCTCAGGTATGTTTGTGTGCACATCCCAAGCCCCCAAACCCCCAAGACCCCGAC
>BBSZ01006278.1:0-12109 GCA_000981365.1 Subanguina moxae | reverse complement strand
ACTCAGAATTTCACATGTTTTAATTGTTTGAGAATGTTATTTTGTGTGGACAAAATTTGTTTGGCTGACGTGGTTCTCTTGAAAATTTTGCAGACTAAAAAATAACTCCCCCTGCTCCATTAACTCCCCCTGCTCTAATAGCTCCCCCCTCTAGGGGTTATCCAAAAAATAACTCCCCCGGGGGAGCTATTAGAGGAAATACGGTAATAATAATAACGCATTGTTGCTAAGCATTTTTAAATTTGTTCTATTTTACTTTATTTACTATTTCCATTTTTAAATTTTCTTTAATAACACAAATGAAATTCATCTTGTTGATAAATTTTCTGTGAAGATGGTTTACAAATAAATAATTATGAAATTCAAGACATATTAAGAGAATGAACAAAAATAAAATATTTTAAGCATTAACCAGCTTCTGCGCCTGATTCATTACATTTTATGATTAATATTGATAGTGATCAATCTGGTCAAGGTTAATTTGAACACATGTTCATACAATAGTGATTACCAAGCAAATTTTACACGGCCTTCGATTCCTTTTTATATAAATGGGCATACCGTATTCTCTCTAATAGGAGCACCCGCCTCCCCCCCCCCTAATTCAAAATCATGTTTTCGGCATTGTGTTTTTGACCTACTTTTTCCACACAAGTCTTAGGCGAGTTACAACTTAAATTGTAGCTTATTGTTTCGGCTACAATTTGGGTCGTGACTTGCCTGAGAGTCGTCTGCAAAATGTAGGTCAAAAACGCAATGCCAAAAACATGATTTTGAATTAGGGGGCCTTCTATTAGAGAAAATACGGTAAATAATTTTCAAGCCTACGCGCCCAACCGTGGGTTGGGCGCGTAACCCACGGTTGGGCACGTACAGTTGAGATCCGCACAAAAACCTATCTGAAACTGAAATGATTCGAAAATAATTCTGGATACATAAAAAAACGATGCATACAAGGATTTGTTTGTCCGGCGTGTCTCATTAAATTAAACTATGTTTAATTGCTATATTTTTAATCTTTGCCAGATTTTAAAACATCTAATTTTCATTTGTGTACCGTTTAGCGTATTTCTTTTTTTTTCAAATGTAAAGCAGTAAAATAAAGATTGATAAAGGTCTTCAAAAATGCATATATTTAAAGGATCACTGGTATCAACAAAGATGGTTAAACCGAAAATTATCTTGAGTTAAGTACCAAAAATGTTCTGTGCAATTCTACCGTCCAAAAATCCATTGCAATGACCTTCTTTAGGCAATTAGTCACAGCATTCTGCCAAACAACAGCCACAACAGCAGGCCAATAGAGCATACAGGCAGCAGTTGTTTGAGGAGTCATTTCCTCGGCGATCCCGTTCCACTACTCTAGAATTATTTTTATATTTTTGATATGTCTTATTAATACTATCAAGACATACACTACTTGAGGTTGCTGTTGTGGATAGCCATATCCTTGCTGTTGGGATTGCGGGTAGCCTTGTTGAGGGTAACCTTGTTGAGATGAATAACCTTGAGGTTGTGGTTGGGGATACCCATATCCACCCTGCTGCTGTTGAGGATAGCCATAGTTTGCCTTTAAATATAAAATTGATAGCCTGATAATTAAATACCGTAAATGTTCTGTTAGAGAGAGATCAGTGTCTATTTTTTGACATTCCTCTGATCAAATAGAGTGTTTCCGAGTGGTATAAGATCTCTTTTTATATTCAAATATATTTTTGAAAAATCATTTGCGCTGCAAGTGATTAGAAAAGAAAAAGTGTCTCCGCATCACCTCATTGATTCTTAAGATTTTTTGTGACTATCATTCCTATTTTATCCTTTCTTTGTCTTGCATTTTGTAGGTGATTCATAAACGGTTTAATGGTTTGCATGGAACGACTGAAGCTTTTTATGCTTGATCTGGTTGACAAGTGTGGAAAAAGTTCTTTAATGAAGTGCAAAGGAAATGGGCAATCAAATGTATTATAAAACTAAAAATTTTAAGTTGTCTAGCTTACCATTTTTGGAGTATGTTTTTGCTCCCAACAATGCGACAAATATTCTTTTCAAAAAAATTTGATTAAAAATTTGATTTTATGTTCCTTAGACTTTTTATATAAAAATGGAGTTTTCAGCCAAAAAAAGAAGGGAGCAGATGGATGAAGAGCGTTTATTAAAACCTATGAATTTAAAGCACATAGTAGAAGAAATACTGTTCAGAGATTAAAAAAAGACAAACCAACCTGGGGGTAGGGTTGCTGCTGATTGTATGGTGGAGGAGCTGACATGCTTCTAATATCTAAAATTGCAACAAAATATTTAAAAGAGTTACTAAAACATTAAACAACATAAAAATAAAGAAAGCACATATTCTCATTCACATTAAACTTCTTAAAACACATATAAAATCAATTACAGAAATGATGACTCATATACAACCAGAGATGCACCACTGCGCTCTAACTGATTATATGCCTATCAGCATGGGACTGGTATTTTATTAGTGCACCCAGTAGATACAGGCACGGACCTGCGGAATATAAACAAGCCTCTGGAGCGTTCTTCTTCGGCACAATTTTGTAATCGGAGACATCAAAATTTAATTCTTGCGTTTTAAGGAACGCAAGAATCCTTACAAAACATAGTCGTATTTGTCAAGTAATAATATTTTATGAGATTATAAAACATAGACAAAAAAAAAGTTTTACCAAAATATTTCACAACTTATATGCTCAATACATGCTATCTAATGCATATTTATTTGTATCTAGCCAAAAAAATGATGCAGGTATAAACTTATTTCCTACAAAAAGCTTCATAAAAAAATTTTCCGCCTCATATCGTTTTTATAATTTCAAAATCAGACAATTAAAAAATAAGCCATGTTAAAAAAGAAAAAAAATGTCAAGGAAACAGCGCCATTATTTTCCTTTCTGGTTGTCCGTGTGGCTGACAAACAAAGAGTTGTTTAGAAAAGAATTTGTATCTGCTTTTCTCTGCTTCTCTGAATTATATTCTTTTGCTTCTTCAAAAATACTCTTTTTTTGTGCTGCGCAAATATAGAAGCGAAAGACCTGGCGAAAAGCAGTCCAAATTTTCCTTTATGGTATTGGTGCGCGTATCTCTTTATGAAAAAAGTGAGGGTAGTACAAGATTGCATTTCAACGTTCTCTGCATTAACACAATTGTGAAGTCAATAATGTTATATACAAGAATGGTAAATTTATGTAAAAAATCAATGTGTAATGTCAAATTCGACTGTACATCATAATTTACGCGAAATTTTTTTACGAGGAACATTATTTAAGCGGTCACTTTTTTACGCCACAAAAATTTGCATATTCTCATTTGCAATACTTATTTTTTGAGAGGATTTCTTTATTCTGAGGCACCTCCGTACATCCTTGCACATCTTTAAAAAATGAGTATTGTAGATGAATACATGCAAATTTTTGTGGCGTAACAAAGTGACCGCGTAAAATGTACCTCTTAACAAATTTTCGTGTAAATTATGGTGTACAGCCGTCAAATTTAATTATAAAACCTGAGCTAGTGGAATTGTGTGGTAAGCTGGTTGTACATTGTACAGCATCCTCAATGATTTAGTTAACATACCACCGTATTTTCTCTAATAAGGCCCCATGTTCCGAATAGGGTTTAAAAATAAGGCCTCACTATCTAATATCCGCCCACTTTCCTAGAGACTTGAAAAATAAATGGCCGTACCCAAATATAGGCTTTTATTTCACACCACAATTCTATAACAATTCATAGTTAGTTTCACTTATCAAATTAATAATTTATATTGTCTAATTATGTCCCGTCAAATCATTTACCTAGTCAATTTTTTTTTTTTTATTTATGATTTTCGTATTTTTTAGCACAATAGACTTCTGAAAAAGAATGACTGATTACTACTAGTTAAAAGCAAAAAGAGCTATAAATAAAGTGCAACGATTGAGCTCTTCAATAAATGTACTTACTATTTTGGCTTTCGGTTGAGGCTTTAATTAAGGCTATAGCGACTAGGACACTGTTAGGCTTCGGTAAAATAACAGCGTGTTTCCAGTAAAAGGTATCCACTCAGATCTAAGAAAACAGCAAGAAGATGAGGAATGAACAAAGTAATTTGTTTATTGGTTAACAATTCAAAAGTTTTGCGGAAAATAACGCCAGCAAGATAAATAGAAGGATCAACGTTTATTTATAGGGGTTCTAAATTTCGGCTAACCTTATTTTTTTGGCCCCTTTTCATTCTTGAATTCAACTGTCGCGGTAGAGAATTGATGTAAACTTTTTACTGCTTGCACATCAACACTCCAACCATGCACCACCTCCAGAATAAATCGCTAAAAACCTAAGATCTCTCGATGTCTGTACCTCTTACCTCTTCTGTTCTGTGGTAAATTTTTGTTGAATCCATTGTGATGTGTTTTCGGCCGCGCTCTTTTGCGTGGTAATACCTGTTTTACAAAAACTTATAATTTTTGTGATTAAATCACAAAAAATTGGGGTGAACGTAAAATTATGAAACGCACTGTATTACTAAAAAGAGCCTTTTTGCATAAGTTTTTGCCTTCTGTTTTTTTTAATCAAAATATGGTTTGATTTGTGTTTTAAAACGTTAAATCATAAAAAGTAAATATTTGTCTACAGACTGTTTGTCGCCAAAAAGTTCAGCCAAACTTGTTTCCCCACAAACCGTTTTGGACAGCCGACCTTCAGAGTTTCTCCGCCCACAGAGTGTAAATCAATCCTTTTTAATTATTTTGATTAATCACCCGTTCCGTCTTCGAAACCAAAAAAATATGAATACACCCTTATTAAAAAGGAAGTTTTTTGGATAAACACTTTTCAACCCAATTTTTCGTCTTCAATAAGTTTAATAAATCCATACAAATTATGTTTAGAGTCACTTATAATTGGAAAACAGATTAATTAAAATAAACTGTCCACAACTCGGAGGCAATATGTAAGGCGATGAGCCCTATATAAGGGAGTTCTTCACGTGCTACACAAAGTACAAATTGGTCTTGTTAAAAGTATTTGAAAATATGAAATTTTTCGGTATTCTATTCGCTCTCTTTTTGGTCGTTGCTCTCGTTTCTGCAGGTATTTTTTTTTGTTTTTTGACGAAAATTTTATTTTTGGACCAAATAAGAAAATAAGTGTCTCCAGCTCAAAGCTTTTTTGATACCACTAGGCTTTTTTGATATCATACCAACATTCCTCGGCAATAGTTTTTAACAAAAAATGGGAATTTTAAGAAAAGTTTAAAAAATTATATCTAAGTGGTAATATCTAGTGGCCTTTTTAATGGCCACTAATGACCTATATTTGATTTTTAAAAGAAACAAAGTTTTACATTCTGACCATAGAAAAGCTATGGTAATTTAGAAGTGCGCTAAATTTTTAAACCAGTTTTGTATATTTAGAATATTTAAGGAAAAAAGGTGGGATCCCGTGCTAAACGGCAGTATTTAGTGAGTCTATTTTTTAATTAGCTCTTTTTATTTGACTTTTGCAGAAAGGTGGCTTGAACAGTGCAGCCAGCCCTGTCAACCCTGCTCAGTCCAACGTTTATGTGGAGCATGGAGCAAATAGTCATGCACAAGTGCATGCAGCTTAAACACTTCTATTTGTCATTATCTCTGTGTCATATAACTAATTTATACGACTCAATTCTTTTTTGGTGTGTATATATAAATGCCATAACATATGTTTCATCTATTCAAACAATTAGCTCATTTCTTGTAGTAGTTGGTTTTGGGCGCACAGCATACACACTGGAAGGCAGACTTATCGAAGTCGTAGTTCTGAAAATTTTGTATATAATGTGACTCAAGAGTCGGATGCAAAAACCGTGTATTATAAAGTATCCTAATATTTAGAAAAAGTTTTTAAATCAAATCAATTACTTTCTCTGCATATCCATCTTTGCTTGCGCTGCCATAGCTAGAGTCTTTGGATTTTTCTTTTTCTTGGTTGTCCCCATAACCCTTTTTCTGTGCGTAGTGGTTAAAGCCGGCTCCGTTGGCAGTGGGTTCCACGGGGTTGAAGTTGAAGATCGCTGATACAATCTCATCCTTAAAGGCCCACATCATTAAAATTAGAGACAGAAACGGGTCATTGCTCTTCTTTTAAGAAAACCAATTGATTTATCCAAAATTAGTTGAGCTTGTAGGTGAGTGAGTATGCGTTTTTTGTCAATAAATTTAGTTACTGGTGTACCTCCCTTTTGTTTGAGCTTTTATATGAGTGAAAATTTTGTGAAAAAAAAGGCTTCAAAAACCCCGAAATTTGTTTCGGGGCCCCGCGGGGCCCGCCCTGAAGATCTCCTAAAACCCTGAACCCGAAGAATATTTCGATAATCGAACCTCGAACGGGGCCCGCCCGAAGGCATCTTTCTGTCTCTAATTAAAATATATAAAAATAAATTAGAAAAAAAAAACAACTGGGCTGGTGTTGGAGCTTCGGGCTACCACGCGACAGCAGAACTTGCAGGAACGCTCACTAGCTGCAGCAGCATAACGACAATACTGACGGGTGTGGAATCGAGGTTTGTAGTTGTGCTGCTTGGAGCCGTAGTTGTCCACTTCGTAACCATTGTCTGGCTTCCCTCCGTAGCTTTGCTTGTCCCCGTAGCCTTCCTTCTTGTTATCTCCATAGCCTTCCTTGGTTTCTGAGCCATAATCTTCTTTCTTGTTGTCTTCCTTCTTTTTCTGGTATCCATAGTCTGGAAGTTGAAAGTGAAATAAGCTCGTTTTGGGAAATTTTTTTTTTGCCTTGGTCTTGGTGAGACAAAGCCAGTGAAAAGGAGCCGTGAACAGAGCAGTAGTGGGCTGAAAGTGAGATGAACAAAGCATTAGATTGATATAGTTTGTAATAGATTCAGCATATATAATTCTAAATAATTCTTTTTATTTTTACTATTTTCAATGCAATATTTTGAATTTTGCAGTCGAAAATAGAGCTCTCTATGAAATTTGGCTAGAAAAATATACATTAACTTAAAAAAGTCACCTAGAAAATACTAATTTAAAACAAAAATTCTGCATAAAATCTGCTGCATACCTTTTTGATATTGCTAACACACTAAACTATTAAAGTAGTTGTATAATCACAGGTGAGTAAAAAATCTCGGTGACTGTCACCGGTGAGTCATCGCTGACTCACCGAAATTCCAGTGAGTCTCGTCTTAGAAAAAAAATTTAAAATTTGAACTTTCTTCCTTAGGCTTGGTCATTACTAATGACTCATTAGTGTCCATTAGATTTGTAGACTCACTGGTAAGTGTCTATGGGCTCTGTGAGTTGCACCACTGAGTCACGTGAGTCACCGCGGTGACTCACTATTGTACAACCCTACTGAAGACACCAACTTTATCTACAAATCGCATGAAAATAACTAAAACTTACTATCGTAGGAGTGGCCATAGCCGTTGTCGTAGTGGAAAGGTCCATATACGTGGAATGCATAGCTGCTCTCTCCATAACTCTGTTGCTGCTTGCCGTAGTTGTTGTTTCCATATTCCTGGCCATACTCCTCCTGACTTGGGTGGTAGTAGTTCTGGGGTCCATAGGCATCTTGTCCATAGCCGTGGTTGTAACCGCCACCATTCCCATAGCCTTGTTGTTGATCATAGACATTACTTCCATAGCCCTGTTGTTGATAACCATAGTCTTGCTGCTGAACATATCCACCATTTCCATAACCTCCTTCATTGTATCCATAACCTTGTGGGGGAGCTCCATAGTCGTTGGGGTTGCCGCCATAAACTCCCTCTGGTTGTTCTCCATAGTTATTAGGACCACCATAGCCTTTGCCAAGCATGTTCTTCTGAAAACAAAATTTTAGTAAAACTAAGTGCCTAGCGTTGAGAAGTTTGTCGATCAAGTTTGCTTTAGGTTTTAAAATAAAATTTACCTGTGCAGATTGATCACTTCCCATGTCCTTGAGTGGAGTGACATTGGGCGATCTACGAAAAGCAGCTGCCGCTAGTGGGGCTTGTGAGAGTGCAACAGTGGCCTCACCAAGTGCTCCCAAGAAAACACACTGGAGCAGACTCAGGCATACGAAAAATGCAAGACTGGTGGATACTAATGGCAGAGAAAAGCCCATGACTAGAACTAGAATTTGAGTTACTGGACTTGTTTGTTTATAAAAACAAAGTACTCTTGGTTTGAGGTATTTTATCAAAACATTTTGGATTCGTTGGACTACTTAGACTGTATCTAAGAATTACAGCTATATTTTGAGCGGTCAAGAATGCCAAAAACTGCACCTAAGCTTAAGCAAAAAAACGAATAAGGAAAAGAAAAGATTAAAACTGGAGAATGAGCCAGACAAAAAATATAAATAATAAGGCATTTAATATCCAACTTGAAAAGGGCCGAGAAACAATCAACAATAAACAAATTGTTCACAGAAAGAAGACTGGAAATGTTTCTTGTGGCCAACCGACTTCTGAGACTAAATAGAAATAAAACTGTATTGGATGAGCAGGCAAGAAAGAGGACGGACCAAACATTTTTATGTAGATTTTCATAACAGTGAACTTTGTGTAATCTTTGTGAGAGCAATAAGCTTGATTTTAGCGAGGGCTGAGAGTGTGCGAAAAAAGTACAGTTTGCGGCGATTGATCAGAGCGCTGGCTGCAAGATTACACACAAGTATGTGGTGCAGCACAAAGCTTGACTTTCTTCTGTTTTCTTTAGAAATGGCCTGTTTTTGAAATAAACAACACCAAAGTGATTTAATATACGAGACAGTACTCGTTTTTGTTACCCTTTTACATGTTACATCTGAATTTAAAGGCATATATAAATATATAAAAAAAATGAAGTAAAGAAAAAATAGATGTGTAGGTTGTCATAATTAAACTGCAAAAAAACGACTTAGAAGCTATGCGAATCTAAAATTTGATTTTACATCACCATATGAAAGACGGCTACACCCATAGTTTATGAGTGGTGGTTGCTATAATCATTACCGCCATCTTAACTTTTTTAGGAATTTTTGAGCGGAAGTTTAATTGGCCGATAAATGAAGAACTTTTTTTTTTTAATTTTGTGGAAAATCTTCAAATTAATGGTCAATTTAATCAATAAGGATTGAAACACAGATTATTTTGGTTTTAATTGAGATTAGTTTCGACTATGTTTCAACATTCACATTCAAACCTTTTTTCGGCGAAAAATTTTCTTAGTCACAGCAAATACCAATGTTCAGACTCCAGCTTACTACAATGTTCCAGAACAAAAAAACGAAACGAAACTTTTCTTCTCAAAACAAAAAGAAGATAAAGCAAAAATTTACATCGACCATTGAAGGCTAAATTCCTGCTATTCCTGTCTTTCAAAGAGGTTACACAAGCAAGAAAAGAAAAAAATTGCCATTAAAAACTACAAAAAGACTGCTCAACTCTCCTGTCAAATCCTCCCACTTTGTTTAACGCGATAATATGTGGCTGCTGGCCTTTTTATTGGTGTTAAAAAGGCAGATGGTTTGCTTTTCCTTGCTCATTCATATCTGGCCATTTGCTTCTTATATCCAGCCATTTTCTTGTTCATTTTCTTCATTTCTATTTTTCTTGCCTTTGATCTTTTGCATTTAAAATATTGTGCAGAAAATCTGATTTAGTTTTCAACTTAAACCATTCCTAAGCTCCATCCACTCAAACCCTTAAGGCAATGAGGCAGCCCTGGGTTTCCCTGTTGCTGGCTGTTGGGGCAACTGTTTTTGTGTTGAGTGAGCTGAGCAGTGCAACCGGATCGAGTGGAAAGACTACGTCAAGCACCACTCCAGTTCCGTCGCAGCCACAAGCTCCTCCAGCCACCGCTTCCAACAAGGTCAGCCTTTTTTGTAGTACATACACAAAGTTTAGTGATATATTGATGCTAAAATTTGCCCTTGAAAAATTTAAATTATAATAAAGTTATAAAATGTTCAGACAAAAGCAAAGCTTGCTTCCTCTCCTGCTGCGATCAAGGACAACACCGGTGCCGGCCATCATTATGGAGATGGAGAAAACCAGGAACAAGACAACTACGGCCATGAAGGCTATGAGAAACAAGGCTATAACAAGTACGGAGGAAGAGGAGGCTATGAAGCGCACGCTTATTCTAGCCAACACCACCTGGTAGATGGTTAGTTGCCACTTTTATTCGTTTTAATATAAACCATTTTGACGCTGCTTGCATATACCCCATTTTTTTAAATGTTCTTAAACACCCCATATCGACTCAAAATCACCTCAGAAGCTCAAAAAAGACATTACTTTTGAGTCATGGTCGATAAAAAATCAAATTCTGAGTACTTGTACACATCCGATTCTCATGACTTCCAAGGGCAAAAAGTGCTCTTATCTGCGTGTGTGTGGCGTGTTTATTCTCGGATACGCCTCTAAGTGAGTTAGGTGCGCGCAGTTCTAACTCCTAAGCTCCCTCGCCCCCTTTGGGGAACTGCGCACCCCCAACTCCCCTTAGAGGCATATCACTCGAAAAAGCACCCCACAATTACCAAACAAATACTTGTAGGGGCTTCCTTATGCAGTAGGTGGCCATCATAAAATGTATGTTAAACAGTTTTAGCTGCTAGGAAAAGACATGCCAGGAACGAAAAGGACTGAAAAATAATGTCTTTTTTGAGATTCTGAGATGATTTTGAGTCGATATCAGTGTTTTCCTAAATGAAATGAAATTTCATTTAAAATGGCTTAAATGAAATGACTTTAGAATGAAATGAAATTTGTTAGATGAAATGAAATTAAATGAAATGAAATAGCTAAAGTGAAATGAAATTTCATTTTAAAGTGAAATTTCATTTAAGCCAGAAATCAAAGAAAACCTCTTCTTCTGTTGGGTTTTCAACTCAACCTTGATTCTAATTTCTTTGTTCATGGCTTAAAGGATCGTTTAGAGTTTTTAATAATCCACTCATATGGATTTTTAACATTTCACTGTTTTTTAAGCTGAATTTCACTATAACTAAAATGAAATGAAATTTCATTTTAAATTTCATTTCATCTGAAATTTTTCTATGTGAAATATTTCATTTTAAATTAAATGAAATTCATAGTGAAATTTCATTTCATTCTGATTTCAATTTCATTTAGAAAAACACTGGTCGATATGCGGTGTTTAGGAATATTTTTTAAAAAGTTGATTTGGGAGGGTATATGCAAGTAGCGCCACCATTTTTTTGCTATTCAGACTTTATCTGCGACTTGGATGCCTCTATCCTGGTGGTCACCAACAGCCACAAAAAGCACTACAGCAAAGAAAAGAAGGGAGGCTATGGAAATGACAAGAAGGAGGGCTATGGTGGTGGCAAGCAAGAATATAAAGACATACCAGCCAATGAATACCATTCCAACCAAGGTAACTACGGGGAGCAACAAAAGGGTGGATACGCCAACAACGACAACTATAACCAACAACATGATGGATATGGAGCCCCTCAACAAGACTATGGTGGTGCTCAGCAAGGCTATGCAGGCAGTAAGTTGGCTATTTCTTAGTTGAGTAAAAAAAAAGAAAGACAAAAAATATCTTCTACTTGACTCTTTTAAAGTTTATCAAATACCTGTTTATATTAAATCTGTCTATAAAATCTAGGGTTGGCAAGGTGGTAATTGAATAAACGGGCACTTACCCAACCATATTTCACGCATACTCATACATGTATATGCTCATACTATATAGCCATATACTCTTGCATATGCTCATATTTACATGCTTATCTGACTCTATTGTATTATACGCCCCCCCCCCCCCGCCAAAAAAAATCAAAATAATGCATTTATTTTTCAAGAACCTTGATTTAACGGATTGCCCCTTGCGGGGGCGACGGGGGCTTGGAAACTTGAAATTGAGATGCGCACACAAGCATACCTGAGGCATAAATCACTCGAGAAGAAGCTCTGGATGCATGAAAATGGCATGCCAGAGCTTTTTTATGCGGTAGAGCCCAGTTAACAAAGCTATGTTCGAGATCTTCTCTTTTCTTGAGTGGGCCCTCCTTAGTAAGTGGCCCTTTAATTGTCCCTTCCCCTCCTTATACAACCCGTAATTCCTTAAAAAATGATGAAAAATGTTTTTTATATGGTCAATGTACCTAGAAAAACCAA